>PVLC010010524.1:0-50238 GCA_004027655.1 Graphiurus murinus | reverse complement strand
AGGGGGTGGGGTGGGGAATTCTGGAATGAGAGTACATGTAATGTTATTAGCACTGCCCTTAAACTTTTATCCTGAAGAGTTCCTTTCCAAAGGCTGGTGGAATTACTGGAGTCTTCTAGTTAGAAATCTGCCTGAGTTTCCTGATCCTCCCAAAGGTGTGCTGAGCACAGTCAGCTGAAACCCAGATGTTTCTGACTTTAACTTTGGTTTAAGGTGTTAAGGGAGATTAGACTTGAATCACATTTGGGGAAATCATCTCTACTATTATGAAGCAAATAAATCTTTAATAGTATTAAAAAGGTACTTCAAAGTTTTTGTTCTGCCTTTTTCCCCACCAAATCTTACTTTCTAAACAACATATTGCAGAGTTAAGTGTGAAAGAATCGGTAGCATATGGCTTAATCTTCCCTCAAATCCCCTTTGGGCTTGAGAAATTAATTGACAAACTCAATGGCAAAGCTTCCTGGCAGTATTTGGAACCCCAAATTTAGGAAGCATGACTAGAATAACTTAAGGACTGTAGTTCCAGTTAATATCTTCTTCTCTATAAAAAATTCTTCAAGGGTAAATGTAAAGGCAGACTTCAGAGCCAACTACCTCAAGTTCAGTGCCACAATTTCCCCTGTTTTTATTTCTCTGAGATTTTATTAGGGAATGTGTATGCATCAGTTATATTCAACCCAAAGGGTCTGTGGCCTCCTCTTAACTAACAGTCATGCATGGGCAAATGCAGAGAAAAACAGCTTCTTTACCATCTACTGTTCCAGAAGTCCATGAATTCTAAATATCTCATAGAGAAATGGAGATGATATCAGATGGATTAGGTTTAAATTGATCTCTGTGGATTTTTTTTTTTAAGTTTCTCACTATGGGCAAATGTTAATTAGGATCCTTTTGTGTCTGCCAGTGTTGAAATCACTGGCAGGGAAGTCAGTGTGGTAGGCACAAAAGACTATAAGCTTTGGAGTGTTGGAAGGTTGGGGTTTGAATCACCTCTCTGCTTCTCACTAGGTTTTTAACTCTTTACAAATCTGAGCTGAAAAGCCAGGTTCATTGCAGGGGCTGTTAGAAACATCAGTAAGCTCTTTCCTGGAGCCTGGCTAGGGATGAGCTATAGGGTCAAGGGACTTGGGGCAAAGGCAGAATCAATCGAGACAGCACCCTCTGCTCAGATTTCAGACAGTTGCTTCAGACATACTGAATGTCTAGTGATTAAAAACTGTAGAAATCACACTACCAGCCATCTAAAGGTAATCTGCTTTTTACCTCTTGGTAAACTTGCTCCTAACACTTAGGAGACAAATAACTAACCACCTGTCTCCAAAACAATTTAATTTGCTTTTGCCTAAGCTCGTGCACTTTTTATGCTAGTAGTAGAAAGGAGAGGAGTTACTTTCTGTGCTGTGCTTGTGGGGCTGAACTATGGTGGGTCTGGGGACTCAAAGATGGCATGCTAAGACCTTTTTTAATGAAAAAATATACTTTTGTTGGTGCACTGTAGTCTCCTATCATAAGGTAGTTCAGAGTGATAGGGACATACAGGCACATAGCACGTGGCGAGCTTTCCCCCAGCTCCCTTTCCACTCACTCCCTTTCCCCATACATGATACTGAGATTGGCATTGGTAATTTCACATATGTAAATAATGTCAATAGAAGTGTTTCCTTCATTAACCCCCCTGCCACACACACACTCTCTGGACTTCCTCCATCACTCCACTGGAGTTTCTTCTCCATTATCTAATGTCCTTCTTGAGTCAACATTGTGACTTTTCACTTTCTGTAAATGGCTAATTTCACTTAATGTTCTCCATGTCCCTCCATTTTCCTGTGGATGACATATTTTGTTCTCTTTACTGCTGAGTAGAATTCCATTGTGTGTATGACCCATGATTTCTGTTGATGGATACTTGGGTTGGTTCCATAATTTGGTAATTGTGAATCCTGTTGCTATAAACATAGATGTGGATGTATCACTATAATAATCTGACTTCACCTACCACATTTTGGCTGCAGGTCATAGCAGAAGAATCTATTTGTTCTTCTGTCAGATGGGTAGATTAACATTACCTTATAATATTATAGCAAAAATTAAGTAAAGTGATGTATAGAATATGCTCAGGGCTGCAAATAGCACATCATAGAGACTCATTATTAGATCTCCTCTAGTTTTCTATTTCCTAGTTTGTGTAGTGTAGATAGTAATGAAGACTACTGTATCTGGAAAGTGGTAGGGCAGGTGGTTCCGCTTGTGTGCAATTTGATTGAAAGTTTTAGGAGCAGTAATGAGTCTTGGAAAGGTTATTCCCAAAAGCCCTTTAAAAGGCATACCCATCAAAAGCAAGGTGCCCCTGAAAATTCAAGCTGCTGTTTTGCAACACTTGTACATGGGGGAATGGAACCTCCTTTCCCTAAATAACCACAAAATTCAATCAGTGTAATTACAGAAATCACCACTGACTCATATTTTTTCTTCTGCTGTTTTATGTTGCTTTATTATCTCTGTCACTAGTTGCTTTATGGTTGTTTTACAACTCTCACGATGCTTTGAGACACCAAACTTCAAATAGCTATTTTTTATTTTGAAAAAAGTAAGTTGAGAAAAGCATGGATAATATTAGTACTAACACCCATGTACTCCTATAAAAATTAATAAATGTGAAATTGATAAATCTCTTTTTACTTCTAATCATTCAAATTGAAGCCTCTCCATACCTCACTAATCCTATTCTTCTTGCCCAGAGGCAATTCTTATAAATTTAATGCAACTCTTTCTAGTCCATGTGTTTTATTTTTACTAAATGCAAATACTTAATACCAATGTAATGCTGTTTTGTGGTTTTTAAATGTATATAAATGTTCTGAAATTCTGTTTCATTAAAAAATGTTTTTGAGAATGAGTCCTATTGATACATGCAGATCTATTTAATTAATATTAAATTTTAAATTATATCTCATCATGTGAATATACTAGAAAATTATCCTTTATTGATACACATTTACATTATTCCCAATTTTCTATTTACTTCCCCAAATTGCTTTAATAGTTTGGCAAGATATAAATTATGTAACTGCAAGATAAACAAAACATGTTTTATACATGCAGCATAGTAAAGAAGAAATAATCACTTTTACATGCAATTTTATTAAGAAGTGACTTTGCCCACTTAGGACACCAGAATCTTGTCTGTAATGACATTAGCTTGCTATCATTAGTGGAATGACATTGTTTCATTCCATATCCAGAAATCAAATTTTAGTCTTTTGATCAGAGTTCAGTAATCCATGTACTCTAGCAATCCCAGTAATTTCTGTTACCTCATTTTGCACTTTTGATTTATTCTGATATTTCTATTATCTTTCTCTCCCTTTCTAACTTCTATTTTGCTGATGCAGTTTCCTTTATTCTTATATCTGCTATACTGGTTAAAAGATAATCAATTTTTATTCATCTAGAAGTTATCTTGAAAGATTTACTTACTTACTTAGGGAGAAAAGTTAATGTTTCTATACACCTTTAGAACAATACAAGACCTGTGGAATATTTGAAATTTAATCATATGCTTTCCAACTTAAATGCTATTTTTTCTAGCATTTTAGTTCTACTTTGCTCATATCAACTCCTCTACCCATTAGAGACTACCTTAATGTGTTTACATCTTTATTGGTTTCTTTGACCTTCCATCACATCTACTCTTTGGGATTTAGTATTCTGATAGTGGCATCTTGTTGTGGTTTGAATTTGTATTTTCCTGGTGACTAATGATGTTGGTCATTTTGTCGTGTGCTTACTTATTATTTCTAGGTCTTTTTGGTGAAGCATCTATTGAAATCTTTGTCTATTTTTGATCGCATTATTTCTTGTTGAATACAATTGTTCTAGATACAATTCTGTTATTGGCTATGTTTTACAAATTTTGTTCTCAGGCTGTGGCTTGCTTTTTTCTATTTCTTTTTTTAATTGGTGCATGTTAATTATACAAAATGGTGGGTTTCATTGTGGCATATTTATGTATACATCAAAACATAATTTGATCAATTTCACTCCCTAGCACCTCCTCACCCTTGCTTCTTCCTCCCCATTACCTGTTTCCTCTACACTAATTGTCATGTTTCTACTTTCATTGCATCCCTTTTCTTCTGTTTTTTTTTTTTCTCTAGCTTCCACATATGAAACAAAACATATACTTTTTCTTTCTGAGTCTGACTTATTTTGCTCAAAGTTATGGTCTTCTGTTTTATCCATTTTTCTGCAAATGGCATTATTTTGTTCTTTATGGCTGAATAAAACTATGAAACCCTATTGTTTGTGTGTGTGTGTGTGTGTGTGTGTGTGTGTATAAACCACTCTTTTTCTCTCCCCTCCCTCCCTTCCTTTCTTCCTTCCTTGCAACTGGGGATTGAGCCCAGGAATGTTCTATCTCTGAACATGTTTTATTTTGGAACATGGTCTCCTCAAAACTGAGAGCCTCATGTCTGATTCTCCCAAGTAGTAGGCTTATAGGCATGTGCCACAAAAACCAACTTATTCTACATTTTCTGTATCCATTCTTCTGTTGATAGACACCTAGGTCAATTCCGTAACTTAACTATTGGGAATTGTGCTGTGATAAACATGTATGTATAAACTATGCTGACTTCAGTTCTTTTGAACAAATACCAAGGAGTGGAATAGCTGGATCATATGCTAATTCTATTTTTAGTCTTTTGAGAAACCTCCATACTTATTTCCATCATGGCTGTACATTCTAACAATCTTACCAATAGTGTATAAGAGTTCCTTTCCTCTCACATCCTTACCAATATTTACTGTTATATGCATTCTTAATACTTGCCATTCTAATTGGAGTGAGATGAAATTTCACTGAATCTACAAGTAGGCTACTGGGACTAATACGTAAGCAAAAATGCAAGATACAAAAAATTGAAAATTAATTGTATGTTATATGCTCCCTAACAAATACTCAGTAATTAAAATTCAAAATTATTATAATAATATAAGATATGAAATATTTAATGATACATTTGATAAAAAGCATGCAAGACCTGAACACTAAAATCTAGAAAATACCACTGAGGGAAATTAGGTACTTAAATAGATGGAATGAATATATATATATATATATATATATATATATATATATATATTTGTGTGTGTGTGTGTGTGTGTGTGTGTATGTATGTATGTTCTATTCATGAATCGGATATCAGTAGTGTCAGTTCTCTCCACATTTATTTTATGCATTGATTCAATGCAATCCCTATCAAAATCCTATTATTGATGTTTTGTTTATATTTTAATTTAGTTCAAAATACTTTCTAAGGTCCCTTTTATTTATTTATTTTTTTGCTTTATTCTGGAATATCATTAAGTTATATAGAAACAGATAATTTCTAACTTGCTTTTAAATATTTTAAGGTGAAATAAGATTTTCTACACAGGCAAGATTGGCATTGGCAAATAAAGACAGTTTAATTCTTCCATTACAACTAGGATGCATTTTATGCCTTTTCTAGACTGATTATACCAACTGGCACCCTCTATAAAATGATGAGTAGAAAAGCTGAGCATAACTATTTTTTGCCTTGTTCCTGATTGTAGGGGGACAAATTCTGTATTTTGACATTAAGTAGTATGATGTTGGTGTAGGTTTCTCATAGTTATTCCTTAGGATATTGAAAGATTTCCACTCTCCTACTTTTCTGAGAGTTCTTATTATGAATGAATTTGCTTTTTCTGCATCTATCCAGATGATTGTGGCTTTTGTTTTTAATTTGCTAATATGGTTAATTGCATTGATTCATTTTGAAATATTCAACCAACCTTACATTTCTGGGATAAACGCTCTTTGTTGTAATGCATTTTCCTTTTTATATAGATTTGATTCACTAACATTTTGTTAATAATTTTTGCAGCCTTCATGAAGCATATTGGCATATAGCTTTCTTTTTTAGTGTCTTTGATTTGGATAGGAGGGCAATTCTGGCCTCAAAGAATAAACTAAGAGGTGTTCATATGTATTCAATTTTCTGGAAAAGTATTTGTAGAATTGTTATTAACTTTTAAGCCAGGTGTGGTGGCACACGCTTGTAATCACAGTACTTGGAAGGCTGAGATAGGACGATTGGGATTCATGGCCAGCCTCAGCTACTCAGGGAGACTTTCTGCAATTTAGTGAGACCCTGTTTCAAAATAAAGGATAAAAAATAAGACTAGGGGTGTAGCTCAGAGGTAGAATGCCCCTGGGTTCAATCCTCAGTACTGCAAAAAAAAAAAAAAAAAAAAAAAGATTAACTTTTGAAATGCTTTATAGAATTCACCAATGAAACCATATAAACCTTGAATTCCTTTTAAAAATGCTTTTAAACTATAAATTTAATGTCTACAAGTCTACAATTAGTAGGATACTATACAGTTTACCTAATTATTCCTGAGTGAGTTTAATTATTAGTGTCTTTCTAGGAATTTCTCCATTCCATCTAGTTCATCAAATTTATAGGCATTAAGTTCATAATACTTTCTTACTATCCTTTTAACATTTGTGGGATCTGTAGCTATACTTCTCAGTTGTATCTTCTTTTATCATCGTGAGTCCAGCTAGAGGTTTACCATTTTTATTTATGGACTCAAAGAACCAGCTCTTGGTTTTATTGATTCTCGCTATTGCTTTTATGTTTTTCTATGTCATTGGTTTTTGCTCTGATCTCTGATTTCTTTTTTCTGATAAGTTTGATTTTAATCTCATCCTTTCTTTTTATTTTTTTAAAGTCAAGCTGAGATCATTAATATCCCTTTGTGGCTTCTAGCTCAGTGGTAGAACACTTGTGTAGCATTTGCAAGCCCTCAGTTCAATACCCACTATCAAAATGAGTAAATAAATAAATAAAAATAAAAGACCCTTTTCTATGAATGCACCTGTTAAATGCCATAAATTCCCCTCTAAAAACTATGTTAGCTGTGTCCCACTAATTTAGATATTTTGTTTATATTTTTATTTAGTTCAAAATACTTTCTAAGGTCCCTTTTTTGTTTTATTCTGGAATGCCATTAATTTATATAGAAACATCCTTTCTAACTTGCTTTTAAATGTTTTTAAGGTGGAATAAGAGAAGCTTTTAGGCTGCGGCTGATCATTCTCCACTACTGACAAATAAATGATCTTCTGACTACTCTGCCCAGTATCTGATGCATTATAAGATTTTTATTTTTTTTTCTTTGCTGGTGGGATCACAAATTATTCCTGGCCCCATGTGAGCTCTAGAGACTGTTTCCTCCAGGTGCTTTGAACGCATCTTTCCCTGACCTGGTAGTTCTCTTACTCGTCTCCTTGCTCTTAGCTGAAGCCTGAAGGGGACTCTATAAATCTCAAGAGTTCTTCTGTACAGCCCTCCTCTCCTCCCTGGTAATTTGCTCCTAGAACTTTGCTGTTTTGACCTTCCTGAACTCCTGAGTTCAGCTCCTTGACTCAGGGACAAGAAACTCTCAGGTCGTAAGCTGGAGCACTGCTAAAACTCAGCTTGTTTGTCTCTCAGGGATCATTGTTTTTCAATGCTGAAAAACTTTCTTTCATGTATTTTCCCCAGTTTTTAAATTGTTTCAAACAAGAATCAATCCAGTCACTATTGCTTCATCTTTCCATAGTTATTTATTTTTTAGTATGATTTTATTATTATTATTGTTGTTGTTATTCGTACATTGTAATCATACATCTTTGCTAGGTACAAGCTGGTAGAGGCATGCATGTACACATCTCTCATTTAACCCTTCCTCAATTCCCGCCCCATTCCCTCACTCTCCCTCCTTCTCAAGGTCAGTTTAGTGATTGGCTTTGATATGTTTGTGAAATTTATTTTTAATAAGCTTTTATTGGTGCATTATAGTCTCACATCATAATGGAAATCATGTTGACATTGACATATTAGTATACTTTTATTGGTGTATTGTAATCTCAGAGTGATAGGGACATATATGCATATAGCACTTGGTGTCCATGCAGTATTTATTTATTAATTTATTAATTTTTGTGTTTCTAGGGACTGAACCCAGGGGCTTTCTACATCTTGAGTTACACCCCTATTTTATATTTTATATTGAAACAGAGTCTCACTAAGTTGCTGAGGGCTTCGTTAAGTTGTTCAGGCTGTCCTTAAACCTGTGATCACCCTGTCTCAGCCATGCAAGTACTGGGATTACAAGAGTGTGCTGCCTCACCTGGCTTCCATGCAGTTATTTTTCTAAGAGTGAATATAGCCAGGTGTGGTGGCACACACCTGTAATCCCAGTACTTGGGAGGCTGAGACAGGAGGATTGAAGATTCCAGGATAGCCTCAGCAAATAGGGAGACTCATCAACCTAGCAAGATCCTATTTTAAAAAAAAATAGGGCCAGAGGTTTATCTCAGAGGTAGAATACCCCTGGGTTCAATCCCCAACACCCCCCCAAACACACACACAAGAGAATGAATATAACTTTAGATTTTGTTGATAGAAGTTACAGTGTACAGGGCGACTCAGGTAAACAGTTTCATGATACTTGGAACAGGTTAAATAGCACTCACAATTTCATTTTCAATATACCTTTGGAGAAATTTATGAGTAACCTAGAGTAGGCAGAAAGGTGAGGTTAGAATGAAAATGTGTTTAGCACGGGAGATGACAACTGTCTTCCACCATTTATTCCCTACATAGCAGTCAGAATGATTCCTTTAAATCAGAAATCAAGTGAAATCACTGACTTTTTAAAAACTCTCCTGTGGCTTTCTATTTCACTGGAACAAAACCTACCAGGTGCTTCCATGATCTAGCCAGAGCCTGTGTTCTGATCTGTAAGCATCCTGTCCTACTCTTTCTAAGCATTGCTCACACAGCTCTTCTTGTTCTTCAAACATGTTCAGCTTCCTCCTAACTCTAGGCTTTTACCCCTGCTGTTCTATCCACCTGTATGATCTTTTGCCAGATCTATCCAAGGTCTGCTTTAAGAAAAATCATCCATGTTGTTAGTCGGCTGCTACCTTTAGGGAAGCCATGTAGATTTATCCTATGTAAATAGGCGGTCCTCACCCTACATTATGTTCTTCGGAGCACCACCACCATTTTTCTCTAATTACATTATGATTCATTTGTTTACTTAGATGTCACTGTCTTTGCCCTCAGCATGGGAACTCCAAAGCTTTGTCTTATTGCCTCAACATGCCCCAATTCTAGGAAAGTATCTGGCACAGTGTGAACATGAAATACATGCTCATCTAATGAGTGAAGAAATGTGGAAGAGTAGACTTTTATCTGTACTTTAGATATTATACTTTAGATTTAGTTATACAACGGCCAGAAAAAGGAATGATTGTTACTAAAGAAGTCACTTTACATACTTCATCTCACTGAATAGGACAAAATAAAATAATTTTATAGATATCAGATAAGGCTCAGAAGGGTGAATTTTTGTTGTTCAGTTAACAGAAGAGCAAGTATATAAATTCAAGCCTGACTTTCTTCAAATGCCATAATCTTTCTCTCATATCCCAGTGTAGTCACTAGAACATAAATAGGGTCATTAATTCCATTTAAAGGGATCAGTCATATTGGCCACCTGGCATACGGCGTGGGACAAAAACAACTAATATTTTTGCTGGTGTTATCGTAGTGTAAGCAAAATAATTGCACTACAATTGGGTAAAATATGTGATATTTTCCTTCACAGTTTCTTGCCCATCCTCTTTCTCTGTTCTTTTTCCTTTATCCTCTCAAGACACATTTAAAATGCTGTCTCCAACTCCAAGAAAATACCTGGAGAAAAATAGGTCTAGCTTGCAGGAGACATCTGTGGTTGAGACTAAAGAACTTTTATTTTCCTGGAGGGACTCTCTAGTGAGGGAGAAAAGCCTTCTTAGGAGAAGGTCTCTTAAAACTTTTCAGTATAACACTTGTAAAAATTGACAAGCACTGAATTCATTCCCAGGGATACCAGTAACCCAGTGGATTTACTTCAAGGTCATGATCCATGAGGGCAGGGCAAATAATGTGGCTACATTTGTATACTTTCTCAAGACCTGAATTTTCAGTTGCAAGACTTCTGTGGCTTGTCTTTGTAGGCAAGGTGGCACCTTCTAAAGGGCTGTGATCATCCAGAGAGCATTTGAGCAGAGGGAATAATGAAGAAACTTACATAAAAATATTGGGCTATGTAATGTACCCTGGGTTTATTGTTGTTCTTGTTCTTGTTTTGGTTGTACTAGGCATTGAACTCAGGGGGATTTCTACCTCTGAGCTATCCCCTGAGCCCTATTTTATTTTTTATTTTGAAAGAGGGTCTCACAAGTTGCTGAGGATCTTGCTGAGGCTGGCCTCTAACCTGCCATATTCCTGTCTCAGTCTCCCAAGTACTAGGGTTACAGTCCTGCACCACCACACCTGGCTTATTTATTTTTTATTTTGAAACAGGGTCTCAGCAAGCTGTTAAGGCTGTCCTCAAATCTGTGATTCTCCTGTCTTAGCTTCCCAAGTACTAGTGTTATGGTGCTTCTGTCATGGGTTCCCTTCCTCAGCCCATTTAGAAATAATGAGCTGGGAAACTCAGTTGGAATTTAGTGCAAAGAAAAAGATTTATTGCAGAAGCGAAAGTAAAAGTGCCGTGTCTTAAAGAGGCAGAGAAAGAGAGATTAGAGAGAGAAAGTCAGCACCATGCCCCCATTCAGAGAAGCATGGAACAGCCTGGGAATGCTGATGCCTCCCTGAACTCTCAGATCTTAAATAGGGTTCTTCCTATCTGGTCTTCCTTATCTGGGTTGCTAAGTTCCCAGGCCAATAACTCATACTTTTCTAGAATCTACTTCAGAAGATAGTTTCTTTAGCTTTTCCCAAGCCTATGACCTTCTAAGTTTTAACATTTTTATTTTTGTTACCAAATTCAGCAGCAGGCTAGTCTTGTTCTTTAGTCTGTTCTTTGTTCTGATATCATCCATGACCATATGAGGGAATGCATTGTGCTTTAATTCTTCTTTTTTTGTTGATTTTTTAAATTTTTGGTATTGGGGGTTGAACCCAGAAGCATTCTACCTCTGAGCTACACCCCCAGCCCTATTTTTATTCTTTATTTTGAAATAGGGTCTCACCAAGTTGCAGAGGGCCTCACTAAGTCGCTGAGGCTGGCTGTGAATCTGAGAGCCTCGTGTCTCAGCCTCCCAAGTACTGAGATTACAAGCATGTGTCACCATTCCTAGCTTTTGTGTTTTAATTCTTTAACCTCTTTGTGAGGTCTGTAACTTTTAGGTTTTATCTTGTTGCTATGCTGACAGCCCTGAGTAGACAGCTTCTGACAGCTTCTGAAGCAAGCAGATTCTGCCTGCCTGTTTTAATCCTTTGAATGAGTGTTCTGCTTTGGGACAGGGAATGGTATTGAGACAGGGAAGAGGACCTGAGGATAGGAAGAATTGAAGCAGCCAAGTGTAGTCCTCTTTCTGTGAGCAGGGAGGTGAGAGACTATTGAGCACCAGGAAATCAGGGCCCTGACCAGCCCACTGATAATCATTCAAATTAAGGACCAGAATTGTTGCAAAGTCATTGGTCCCCCAAAATCCAATTCTGATCAATCATAAAAGAACAGATAGAAAACTTCAGGAAGGTTTAAAAATCCATTCCCCAAGGGCTTCAAGGTCAGTCTCTTTTTGGGATCCCCCTTTGAGGGGGAGCTGCTTTGTTCTCTATATTTCCTAACATAAACTACACTTTTATATTTCTATACTATTTGCTAGTCCTTGGACTTCATTCATCGAGATCCACTGGACAAGAACCCTACTAAGAGAAGATACCCCCATTTCAGAATCAAATCATCTATCAACAACTGATTCACTAGGATTATAGGCATGCACCACCATGCCCACCTGACCCTTGTTGTTTTTCAAGCAACCCAGCACCCATTACCTCGCCCAGACCTGTTGTTTTGTAATAACATTCCAATTAACTGTATTATTTATTTATTTATTTTTATTGGTGCATTATAATCATACATCTTTGTTAGGTACAAGCTGGTAAAGGCATACATGCACACATTTCTCATTTAATCCTTCTTCAATTAACATTTGAGCAACAACTTTTCTGTGATTGTGTTTCAGTGTATTGTCCATGTCTGTTGCTTATCATTCAAGCAGCTGGCTGCTATGTGTCTATGGATATGTATCTTTGTGTGCTGAAAGAATTTTCCTAATTAAGATACAAAAAAATGAATGAGCAGGAAGTAAATCATTGCAGCATAACAAGGATTTTGTTTTGTTTTCTTTTTTTTTTTTGTGTGTGTGTGTGTGTGTGGTACTGGGAATTGAATCCAGGGGTGTTCTACCTCTGAGGTATATCTCTAGCCCTATTTTATTTTTTATTTTGAAACAGTGTCTCACTAAGTTGCTAAGGGTTCTGCTAAATTGCTGAGGTTGACCTTGAACCTGTGATTCTCCTGTTTCTGCCTCCTAAGTAATGGGATTACAGTCATGTGCCATCATGATGGGCTACAAAGGAATTTCTCTATATGGGAGTTGGTGGACTCTTGAATGCTTCTTTGACTTTCCTCTAAGCTCATAACTCTGGGTTCTTCAAATTTTATGTACTCCTAGATAACAAAGCTTTGTGGTTTCTCAGAGGAAATTATTGAAAATTGTTAAGCTGCCTCTTCTTCTTTTGTTTTAATGTATTATGTCTTTTATACTGATTATTTGAAGATTTGGCAACATGTGGTAGCAACCATGAAACAATCCAAGTTATCATTCTCATACTCTTGAACTAGCCCTTGGCCATCTGACCTAGTTCAACAGGTTTCCTTCTTGTCTACTAGGTACATTAGAAACACCCTTCAGAATAACAGAGCTTCCTCATTAAGAATGCAATTCATGATATTTCTTCAATAAGAACATATGGCACAAGACTTCTTCAACAGGGCTCATTAATCTTATCTCACATTGTAGGAACTTTATAGACTTCCCACAATACTTCCTCTACAAACTCATGTATGGATATTCACACTTCCAGGGCATCAGGAGAAATCTAAAAGCTCAGTACACTGGGTTGTTTCTCATCAAGTCTAGTCTAGGTATCTCATTCTTTATAAGAAAAAAGCTAAATATTCCAATGTTTTATATGTTTAAATCTGGGCTACTTGTTGCTACAAATTGTTTTACATTTCAAAGCAAAATGACCCCAAAAGGCAATGGAAGTCAAGAAACACAAATCAGAAACAAAAGAACATGACTGTTCATTGCACCTCTGGAGGATTTGGGTATATGACATGGAATTTAGACATGAAGGCTTGGCGAGAGTGGGAAGAAATATGAATCACTCAAGGATATTAGCTGAAAAATGTACTTGCATATGGAGCCTGGATCTGGTCAGGAAATCATAAGATCCTTTAACATCCATTGGAGGAGAGTGAGGAAAGGATAGTAGTCAGGTATCCAGGCAGGGGTTACTTAATTGGACTGACAGCAGAGATTAATCTGGAGAAATGGTAGCATGGTGATAGGGTTCTGGAAGAGCGTTCATTCTACAATAGGCTCCTAAGGATTCAAAGAGAGGGAGCCTAAATATTTGCAAAGTTATTGGCAGAAATAGAAACTCGGTGTAGAAAAGGAAATATGGGAGAGAAGGGACTCTAGGTTTTGATTCTGAGATTGTTTTATCTTCAAGCTCTAACAGATCTAGTAGAAGGAGGGAGATAGGGAGTATTGTTAAGCATAGACTTAACAATGGGGTGGTGGGGATGAAAGGTTGTGAGGGGGCTGGTAGAGAGGATGGGATAGAGATAGGTGGTACACACCAATGGATGATAGGGGATACAGGATGGGATCAATAATGGTAATGATGGAAATGGCATAGGACACAGAGATTGAACAGAGAGACACAGGGTAATTATTTTACATCTTACAACTACTGTGACTGGAACCCCTGTGTGTGGGGGAATTCTTTCATATATTCCAGTGAAAAGATTCTGAATAACACAGAATCAGAGGAAGCAGGAAAGGGCTGATGTGCATGACCTATCCACCCCTAAAGAATTAGAATTATCTTTTATTGAATTACCTATAAAGATCAAAGAGATGAATATAAATTCTTTGAGTATTTATATCCTAGTCATTTAAAAAAATGAAGCTTGGATAACATTATAAACTGAAATGCTCCATGGTGAGACATATTAGAAGTACCATATGTGGAGAAATTTATCCTCAAATTAATATAAATTGGCTGAGAAGACCAGTCAGAGAGACAAGTGGCTTCCCACTGCTTTGATAATTTTAGGAAAGAAACACATTTGGGGCTTCATCAAATAAGCAGTACTAGAGCCTTTCATATGAGTGGTAAGAAGCTGTGGAAGTTGCCCTCATTACAAACATTTTTATTTTTTAACCAGGCCTTTTACTTATTGGATCTTTCTAATGTTCCATAATATTTATGAAGAATCTTAATATTCAAAGCATTTATTCTGGAATGGGTAGTTGCCCTGATACTTTGTCAGGATGTGTACATTTTCTTCCTCTGCCCACTACTCCTTTGAATGGTGACTGAATCCTCTTCCCAGATTTATAGCTCAAGGACAGTTTGATGTGCATGGTTTCTAGTTCAATTTCCAGTTTCAGTGCTTTATCTGGTTTGGTTTTGCTAAAGTGAGTTGGGATCTTATCTTACTCCCCAGTGGCTATTCATGGTACTCTGAACTAATGGAGAACATAAAAACAATATCAACAGCAATAATAAATCCAAAGAAAAACAAAACCAGCTTTACACACAGGCTTCAGCCTGCATGGAGGGTTTTCCCATCATTGCTTCCTGTGGTGTTTTACTTGTGGAACTGTAATGGGACCTGGCAGGCCCACTGCCTTTCAACCTCCAAATTTCTGTTCTCTTCCCTCCTCCATTTGTACCAAAGGATCTCAGTCTCAATTGGAGATGGAAGGTGTCTTCTTCAAATATTAGTAGCTGATTAGAAGAGAGACAGATGTACAGTTTCTGGCTGGCACTGATTCCAGGGTGGGTTGGGGGTGTTTCTTGCTTTGTTCTAACAGTGTTTGATCTGATCAATCATAATGCTAGTAGACTACTAGCCTTATGGTCTAGTTTTGCAGGAGAGTTTTACATTTTTTATGTGTTCTGTCTTCACACATAAATATCTATTCATTAAGTGGAAAATCAAGAAAGTCTATTTTAGGACCTATGAGCCAGAGAAAATGTAAAGGTCTTGGTCACATTGAAACCATGGGTATAACAACATTAAAACAAACAAACACTGAGACCGGAGGATCCGGGTTCGCGGCCAGCCTCAGCTACCTAGTGAGGCACTCTGCAACTTAGTGAGACTCGGTTTCAAAATAAAGAATAAAAAATAGGGCTGGGGGTATAGCTCGGAGGTAGAATGCCCCTGAGTTCAATCCCCAGTACCACAAAAAAAAAAACAAACAAAAAACAAACAAACAAACAAACAAACAAACAAACAAACAAAAAAACTATAATGGGCCCTGGCTCTTTTTTTTTTCCTTAAATATGATGAAAACCATTTATTTCCTACTAAAATATGGGCACCTGAGCATGCCCATGCTTTTTGAATTCCCATAAATGGAAACTAGTGAAAAATCTCTTGGTTTTATGTATTAATGCATATATATAAAGTGATAGTTTGAACATATAAAGGACAATTTTTTACTCTTTTTTTTTTGACATGTGGATTATCTACTTTTAATTTATTATTTATTTATTTATTTTTATTGTAATAATTTGTGCTTTGTATATATACATTTTTGTTAGGTACAAATTGATATAGACAAATGTGCACACATTTCTCATCTGACCCTTTCCCCAATTCCCACCCCGCTCCCTCACCCTCCCTCCCTCTCAAGTTCAGTTCAGTGAGTGATCTTGATATAATTGTGTAAGTACATCATGTGCCTTAGGATGCTCTCCACCCCCGCCCCCGGCCCTGTCCAATCCCTTCAGTTAAAACAACTTCTTTGCTTATCGAGGATCTCTCCTTTTCATCTGGAGACCCTCTTATGCCCCATCTTCTCAGAAAGCTTTAAAATGCTATAGCTTCTCTCCTCAGTAAGTTTGTACTATTTTAAGCCCACTCACTTTTGCCTATGCAAGTAGAAAAGTCTTCCCCTAAAAGTCAAGCCCTGGACCAAGTCCAACAGAAACACTTTTCATTATTCATTGCTGTGCAGTCCTCACTACATCTTATTTCAAGATAAGAGAATGCATAATCATTTTAAGGGAATTTTAGATATTCTGATTTTTATGCAAATGTGATTAAAAATAATTTTATCGATTGGCTGATTGTGGGACTGGGGATTGAACCCAGGGGTGTTATACCTCTGAACTACACCCCAAACCCTATTTTAATTTTTTAAACTTTGAAGCAGGGCTAAGTTACTGTGTGACACAGGCCTCGAACCTGTGATCCTCCTCTCTGAGTTTCCCAACTACTGGGATTACAGGTGTGCACCACCATGCTTGGCCAGAAATAATGTAAATAGAGAAGTATGAATTAACTCTTGGGAAATGCAGCATATAAATCTGTATTATTGATGATTATGTAGGGGCAACCCAACACATTTTTTTTTTGTATTCTTACTCTCCTATAACTGTTTAAAAGTATGAAATTCAAGTGATTTTTTTGTGGCAGTGTGGATAAAAAAAAATAAACTTTTTCATGTGGACTACCTTATTTTTAGAATCATAATATCATAGATTCTGGCCTGATAGCCAGACATAATAATAAAGTGCTCACTTTTCAAGTTGCATTTCTTTAGCAGCCTTCAAACAGCTCTTCTGCTATTTAAAAGTGTTGGGGATTTTCTGTTGGGTTGGCAACTCTGAAGCCTGGTGAAGATGGATGGGTAGGAAAAGCTGGTAAAGGGCAGAACTTTGTTGACCTGCATCAAAGAAATTCTCCAAGGTTTAGTTTACTCACTGCACATGATGAAAAACTTGAAAAAGTGCAGTGAAAGAAAGAAAACTCTCAAATCCCTTGATTGCCCATCTGTTTCACCTAAAAATCAGGCTCATCTCCCCTGGCTGCTATAATATTTTACCTTGACTCCTGACTTCAGAACTTTAGTTCACATAAAGAAGTCAAGAAAAGTATCTATAATAGAAAAAACTTTAATAGGAGCAAAGGAGGTGGGATATGGTTCACTGATTGGTAGTTTTTTGTTTGTTTTGGTTTGTTTTTGAGCTGGAAGGTAAAAAATCAGGTGTCAGTGATTCATTTTGAAATCTACAGAGAGACCACCAGATTCCTCACCAGAGATTTTCTGCCTGCATAACCCACCCATATATCCATGGAAAATATGGAAGAAATGTTTGAAGTTAGAAGTGACTTTCACTAAGCACTGACCATATTTAAGATCACATCATGAGCATTCTTGATTTCCATATTTAAGATCAAAACAGAAAGGATAAACAGGTTGGTGCCATGGACATGCAACCTGTGCAGTCAGAGTCCTCATGTCCAGAGGGTCTTGTGGTTTGTTTAATAAAATTATGTCCCTTTATTAAAAATTTTCACATTTGGTTTTTGGTCCTGAGCATAAATCATAGGCATTGTTTATTTTGATGGCAGACTAAAAATGGCAACAGAAGTCTTGGATGGGGAATTCTGAGCTAGCAGACACCACTAATGAACAGTCTGACCAAATGCATTTGACCATTCAACCAGTCTGGTGGACTTTTGGTTAGTGAGTTGGCCTATATCAGTGGTTTAAAGTGAGTGTTATGTTCTCCTTGAGATGTTGTAATTTTTGCTGCAATACTATGAAGTAGAAACCAAGTGGTCTGCCTTCTGGGCCCTATTCCTATTTCCTTACAAAGAATGAATTTTCTCTTACATATGGAAAAGATCTCTTTATGATCTAAAATTCTATGAATAGTATTATTGGTGATCAGACTTTTGGTTGGGGGAGAGGGTAGGGTAAAACAGAGAAAATATAGGACAATAGTTAGCCAGAGAGAAGTGTACTTAAAGAGTTAGGTTGGGATAGGGAGATACCAAGAAAATGATGGTGACAAATTAAATTTTTTATATTCCGCTGAAATACTATCTCTACAAATAATCCTTTTCCTTGACTCATTTCTTATGATCTTTCTTACCTCAAAACTCCCATCATCCTTGTATAATTTATATCACTCACTTGACACATTCTTGTGCTGTTTAAAGTACTATTTGGTAATAAAAATAATATTTGTATTGTAATACTATATATTTTTTTTCTTGTAGAGGAAGTTTTCATTTCTATGTCTGCTCTCCCTAGCTGGATATTACTTAGCATATGGTAATTTTCTCAGAAGTCCTGAAAAATGAATGAATGGTTTGGGTGAATAGATTGTAAGCCCCTTTAAGGCAGACAAAATTAATTTGGATTTCTTGTGTTACTCTCAGGGTCTAGCAGGGGATTATTCATTTTCCACATGATACCAGTTCTGAAGTGATTTAACAGTTGCTTTTTTAGAATGTTGCCTGGGGAAGGTTTTATGAAGCTACACAGGAAGTAAAAGTACACTATAAAATAGGAAGTCCATGTTCAATTTCATTTCCTGGCAGAGGGTGACTCTTCTTACAAGTTCTCTCAAAATTAATCGATTGATCAGTCAATAAATAAAAATTAAAGAAAAATAAAGCAACCCATTCTCTTTCCATTTCTCAGCACAATAACCTAAAGAGTACAGAAAGTCCTAGTCCTTCAGAAGGAAGTTATCTCAGAAAAATGTCCCACTTTTAGTGCTCAGGTTGTAGAAATATAGATCAGGAGAATCATAAAGACCTAGCCAGCATTTTTTAGATCATTTTGGAAGGAAAGAAAACTGACCTTGGAAGTCATTTGATTCAGATTCCATGCTTTAGCACTATGTGTTGACTGAACATATAAACCAAGAATTAAGATAACCCTCAAAACAAGACATGCAAACAGGAGTCAAAGTGCTGTGAAACCCATAAAGGAAATTTCTCCCCAAGGGAAATTTAATCAGAGGTAGCCCATTAGATACTACGGTGTTTAAGAATTATCAATGCTTTAATATAGAGAAGGGTAGAGGATAGACAGGTAGATATTACTACCACTCCATACTATATATTTAGAACATATTCACATTACAGAACACTGGTTCAGTCATTTTAATCAATCTTTTTTTGTCATCTTCGTACTGTTTCAAACTAAAGAAATCCTCCAGGTGCTGTTAAATATAGATACTATAGCTGAATCAATGTCACCAGATTATTAGAATTAATATTGGCACCTGTACCATTTGCAGAAGGCTTTTTAACGAAATTAAACCATGGAGTGTTACATAGTTAAGCACGTAGGATTCATGTGTACTGGCAATTGATAAGAACATTTGTCAAATTGATAAATCAATCAACTTATCAATAGATAACCAGATGGAGGGGTAAATCAGGAGGGCAAATCTCTCCATCTGCTTCTGCTTTACTTATAGTCCTATCTATTTATAATGTCTGTCTTTCATTCAGTAAAATAGATTTCTCTTCCTCTCAAGTTTCCTTCCATCTCTGGTCTCTTCTATCTCTCATTCCTTCCCTTCATCTTTCTGTCAGTATCTTGAGAAATACATCCTTTGAGTAACTGTGGAAATAGTAAAGCCATTCTATCCTAACATACTGTTATTCAGCCATTGATGATGATAAGATGATGATGTCTTATGGCTTATCATCTGAGATAAAATATTCATCATGACCTGGATATTCTGGTTATCTTGTTAAAGCATTTGTCTATTTCTGAGGTGATAAATTTCCATGTGTCAGAAGACAAAAGGTGTAGGATAGGACATGTGAAGTAAGTTCGGGTCTATTGGCACCCCTGCTTTGAAAATAAACATTTCAACATCTTAGAGTCACTGATAACAGAGAAAATTTTGAAAACAGTATGTTCTACTTTCATCCGCCTGGATTGCTTGGCATTTCATCGATTGGGATCTCTAGACATCATCTTGCTCTTTAGGGTTCTAGATCTTCAATGTCTTATACTTCTTCTAGAAGAATACTTTCTTCCATTTAAAGTCACATAATTAATCTCAAGACTTGAGGAGTCTATTATTCTAGAATCTCTTCTATTGCCAGTGAATTTCTCTATTATTTTTAAACCCTTAGACATATTCAATAACTCTAGAGCACTTTTAAAAAATAGGGCACAGTAGTTGAGTTGGCTTAGATTCTGTGGTCTTTGGTTGAACTGACATGCATTAGTAAATGGTCTCACTGTGACCTACACAGTCTTGGGTCTTTCTTATCCCACTAGCATTGCACAGAATACAAACAAAGAAGAATTGAACTCTTTGCTCAATGTCTACACAGCCATTATTTTCTGGATCTGTTTTTGAACCCCATCTTTGTCTGGTCTTAAAACTTGTTTTCCTCAGCTATTAGGAGGAAGTAGTGCATACACGATAGATTGGTTTTGTTTTGTTTCACAGGAGATTTAAATAAAATATTTTCAACTGATTGCCAATATTTATTGGGAGCCTTCACATACATATATAGATTTTCAGATCTTAGGAGATGAAAATTACAATGTCTGGGATGAAATACATATTCAGTATGTATGTCTGGGATTAAGGGAATTTTAAATCAGAAGATTAATGAACCTGAATAGGAATAGAGCACACACAAAAAAAATCAAACTAAACAAAACATATAATGTCTTTGAGCTAAGAAACAACTTCAAATATTCAACAGTTATAAAATTGGGGTCCCCAAAGTGGAAGAATTGATGATTGAAATGGCCCAAGAATCTACCCAAAATAATAATAAATAAAAAAGAATAAATAGAGCTAATTGTTGGCCATGGCATCCAGTGCTCAGATAACTGCCTGAAGTTCAGAAAATTGTGTTGACCAGTGGGAAAGCCCTGCTTAAGGAATGAAAAGTAGCCACTTTCCACAAGCCCCACCACATAGGACAAAGGCAATGCTCTCATGACCTGACTACACTTCCTTTACAATTCACTCAGTCTACCTCAAGAGACCACTCAAGTGGCCAAAGAGTCTGGGATGGGGTGACCTCCTTCAGCACCATGGCCTCTGGCAAAGGTCCCTTCCTGTACGTGGTTGTCAGAGGATCCAGGTTTGGCTCTATGCTATGGTAAGGACTGGCTGTGCCAGACTTGCAAATGCTGCTTCCATGACCCACCTGGTATGGAGAGTCACAGGTGAGGACCTTTAAGAGCTTCTGTTTCTGAGAAAGCTCTATGAGGCCAGCAATTACTGATTAATGGTATATAGCATGGGACCAAGGAAGAAGGCAATTTTTGGTATCAAAATTCCAGGGACAACGTATGGCCAATCATGGGTGGTTCAAAAACTTCAGGATTCATGGGTGTGGGTTTTTTTTTTGTTTTTTTTCGGTACTGGGGATTGAACTCAGGGGCATTCTACCTCCAAGCTATACCCCCAAGCCCTACTTTTTTTTATTCTTTATTTTGAAACTGGGTCTCACCAAGTTGCGGAATGCCTCACTAGGTAGCTGAGGCTGGCTGCGAACCCGGATCCTCCGGTCTCAGCCTCCCGAATGCTGGGATTACAAGCGTGCGCCACCACGCCCGGCCAGGGCATGGGTTTTTAAAGTCTACAATAAAGGAGTCTCTGGGAACACTACATGTAGTGCTTGTTTTGCAATTAGAACAGATTCTAGAGCCTTCTGTAGAGGGTTTCCTATTCAAGGTGAACTGATTTGCAATAATAACATATATGTAATCTTGATATATTGCCTTTAGAACTCTAAAGATCTAAAAGATGTTGGGCTCATTCTAAAATTGTGAGTGCTGAATGGTTGTTTCCTGATAGGGATGTAACCAGCCTTAGTTTACCAAATAACTAGAGATTTAACTAACTAACTAGGGATTTAACTAACTAACTAGGGATTTAACTATGTTTGGAGCATCAGCCCATCTGCCTTTTGTGAGACAACTTTTGACTATTCACATGTACAAAAGTATATATCAAATGAGTCATCTCAGAGGAAGAGGTCATATGCAATGTCATACCCATGCTCCAGAGGAAAGTTGAAAACATCTAGATGTTGCCTGCAAAGATTATGTGTGACTACAGGCAACTGAGGTATCCTGTGGGTTGCGGTTGGTACAGGTGTATCTTGTTCCTTCATAGGTGAAGGCAAACAGTAGTTGAGAGGCTGTTGAAATAGTGAAGAATAGAACACGTTAGCCAAATCTATAATGGCTAATATTTGCTGGTTCCTGATGAAATGGAATCAATAGTTGTGGTGTGTGTGTGTGTGTGTGTGTGTGTGTGTGTGTTAGTGATTGAACCCAGGATGATTCTACCTCTGAGCTATACCCTCAGCCCCTTCTGTTTTTAGGGTCTCACTAAATTACTACGGATCACTAAGTCTGAGGCTAGCCTTGAACCAGTGATCCTTCTGTTTTAGTCTTCCAAGTACTAGGATTACAGATGTACACCACCGTACCTGACTACAGTAATTAGTTTTAATGGGGGTAAACAGCATTCAGGGTGAGGTAATCCTGTGCAATATCATTCCTTTTTCCTAAGTTGAAGAACAAGCTAAATTGGGCTTTTTTTTTATAGGCAGAGATTTATTTAGGAAAGTAAAAAATACACATTCAAGGGAGAATGTGAGCCACTTCAAAAGTGAAAAAGGCTGCAAATTGGGTTTGAAATGGGAAAGCATTGGGAATCATCATCCTGTAGCTAAATAGTCCTCGTACAATGGCTTGATCTTTGAAAGGCTTGTTTTAACTTATATTGGGACATTACATTTCCCTCTCTAAATTTCTCCTCTGTAACACAGAGGCATGATAATACCTCTTCTAATATTATTCTAGTATTCAATGAGATTTACTCTATGTGAGTACCTGGTACTACAAAGTGCTTAATCAATGGACACCTCCCTTCCCAATGCATGCTCCTCTCCATCTTGCTGTTTCCAAGGAATGCCATGTCTCCGCCGATATTGCTGTTGCCAGTCAGTCATGTTTGAATAGCCTGTGGGACATCCAGAAGGATCCTGCTTCTCGAGGCTGACCCTACCACTGCTGTTGGTAACTTAGTTGGGTTTTCTTTTGCATGGGGTAGTTACCTTGACTAATTATTTCTAGTAGTGGGTAGCTCCAAGTAGAAATCCGAACTTGCTAACACCTTGGAAATCAGTTTCCTGCCACAGAGCCTGAACAGATGGTATCTGCTGATCCTTCTGCTATATTCTGAAGGGTGAAGGTTGTTTGCATTTTTTTTTCAATCCTGATGATACTATTTCTTGTGAATGAAGCATGAAAATAGAACTTGCTGCCTACTCCACTTCTGTTTAGAAAACTGTCCTTCAGCCTTGCTCATCTGTATCCATCCTCAAAACCTTTACACAGCCCACTTCTCTTCCTCCCTAAGGCAGCCACGCTCCCTCCTTCCATCTGACAGCACCTCTCCCACAGACCTTACATAATCTTGAAAAAGAAGGGCCCTTCCACTTCACCAGGACTAACTTAAAAGTATTACTTTAAATTGGCTGAACTTTTCCTTAGCCATAGGGAAAAAGAGGCTTTGGAGATTCACAAGTCAGTATTAAGACATATTTGTTTAAATATTAATTATTAAATTTATAAAAACAACATATGCTTGATGTAATAATTTGAACAGAGAAATCTTTAGGTTAAAAAGGATAGTATTTTCTTTCTTTCTTGCAGAACTGGGGATTGAACTCAGGGGCATTCTACCTCCGAGCTATACCCCCAGCCCTATTTTTTATTCCTTATTTTGAAACCGAGTCTCACTAAGTTGCAGAGTGCCTCACTAGGTAGCTGAGGCTGGCTGCGAACCCGGATCCTCCGGTCTCAGCCTCCCGAATGCTGGGATTACAAGTGTGCACCACCACGCTTGTAGTATTTTCTTTAAAGCTTCAATTCTTCCCTTTTCAATATAGCCATTGTTAAAATGTTATGTTTATAATTGCATTCATTTTTATTTGTTTATGCAAGATTGTACTCTATATATAAATAATTGTATTATAAAAACAGATTCAAAATTTGTGTTATTCTGAAACCTTTTCACTTCAGCCTATTTTAGGAATATACTTTAAAGTCAATACTTAAAAATATAGATCAGTTTTGAAAATAACTACATTTTATTCCACAATAAAAATTACCATAATTTGGTCAGTTGTTCTCATATTGATGGGCATTTATTTCAGATATTTTGATAATATTGCTTTTAGAAATATATCTATATATGTTTTCTTAACATACATTAATCTGTATATGTTAATATATATTTAGAAATTCATAAAATCTCAGAGATAGATTGCTTGGTCAAAGGATATTTGCATTATGAATTTTAATTAATACTACCAGAAGGCTGTTTGAAAATTACAGGTCTCAAAGGAACATAAATAGACTGATTTTCTTGCTTGCTATTATGGAATTTTATTCAAAGTTTACAGTCAGAGGGAAAAATTTTAATTTAAGAAAATTTGGCCAAGCATGGTGACATACACCTATAATCCTAGTACTTAGGAGGCTGAGATAGGAGGTTCAAGGTCAGTCTCAGCAACTTAGTGAGGCCCTCAGCAAACTAGTGAGACCCTGTTTCAAAAATAAAACATAAAATAGGGCTGAGGGGGTATACTTCAGAGGTAGAGTGCCTCTGGGTTCGATCCCCACTAACACACACACACACACACACACACACACACACACATACACACCGGATCTATTATTTTATCAACTGTTCTGAATATTTTCATATATTTATTGGACTTTTATATTTTATTTTTTACAATTGTCTCTCCAAATATTTTCCACTTATATTGGTTTATTTGTCTTTTTAATAATTTAAAAGCTTTTTGTAAATTAATGGTAACTATCTTTTTTTTTCATATGGATTGCAAATGGATTGTAGTTCTCCATGTGTCTTTTCTTTTAATCTTGTCATAAAAAAGTATTTTTATATTTCATAGAATTGAGTCACCTTTAAAAATTATTTATGGATTTCCTACTTTCCCTAAGAAAACTTTGACATGGAATGCATATTTCAAATGGAAGATTTTACACATAAATTCTCATAATTTTCTAATTTTGCAGAATTTGTATTTTCACATTCAGATTTATAAAGCTTAGACTATATTTTTATTGCCTAGGAGGACTTTTCTCATTGTAGTGTAGTCTCATACTCTTCATTTTTGGAACTGTGCTCTTAATGAAAATTTGCTGTACCAGTTATTAATGTATTGTTTCTTAGCTTGGAATTTACCCTTCTTTGCTATTCTTGGTGATATTGGAGCAGGAATCTGTAGACCTTTCTTCTTTCCAGCTGGTAAAATAAAGGGTGCTCAAGTAATTCTTCAATTACTTAAGCCACACCAGAAAGAATGGATTTCTTTTAATACATCCACTGTACTATGGTAGCCAGCATGTTGGTGTGTGTGTGTGTGTGTGTGTGTGTGTGTGTGTGTGTGTGTGTGTATTATTAGGAGGTTAGGAGGTATACCCACTTCGGCAGCCCTCATGGTGTAGCTGCAGCCTACATATTTCAGCCAATTCTCCCTTTGCTGAGCAACAGGATGCTCCTGTGGTCCAGCTATTGCTAATATCCTCAAGCAAATTGATTTTCTAACAATGGACTGTGTGTTCTACACCAGACACACAACCTATGTATCTGACAGATACTTGGCCTATGGAAAGGGTTCCTTTAGATTCCTAGATTCTTTCCTTGTTTGTTTCTCAGCCATGGGACTAGTCACTGCTTCCTGCAGTTGCTATGTCAATTACTACTATGATGTGGAATCCTGTTTTACTCCTGTTAGTAGACAACCACTATTTATTCCTTAATAATTTTTATGTTAAAATTTCCATGTTAAACTGTCAGACTGATACATGTGTATCTGTGTTTATAGCTGCACAATTCAAATTGCCAAACTATGGAACCAACCAACATGTCCATCAACAGATCAATGGATTACGAAAAGATGGGATATGTGCACAATGGAATTTTATTCAGCCATAAAGAAGAACAAAATCATGTCATTTGCAGGGAAGTGGATGGAACTGGAAAACATTATGCTAAGTGAGATTAGTCACAAAATGTAAAAAATCATATGCTCTCCCAAATTTGTAGAAGCTAGGGAGAAAGTAGAACATAAGAGGGGCTCCAGATAAAGAAGGAAAAACCTTAGATGAGCAAGGAAGGTGACTTAACTGAAGGTGATGGGTGGCAGCGGGGGGGAGGGGCACCCTAATGCACATGATGTACTTTCACAAACATATCAAAGTCAATCACTAAACTGAACTTAAGGAGGGAGGATAAGGGAGTGGGGCAGGAATTCAGGAAGGGTTAAATGAGAAATGTGTGCATGTATGCCTTTACCAACTTGTACCTAACAAAGATGTATTACAATGCACCAATAAAAAAAAATCTCCTTGTTTTCAGTTTCCAGGCATGACCCTCTCAGATAAATGGGTAATAGTTGTGAAGTTTCTGGAAAAGATACATATAGCACCTAATCCTAAGACCCTACAACAATAAGGAATGGAATACAGATTCATCCTAGAAGATGACTTTGTGGATATTGTTCCCATGATAAAAGAAGGCAACCTTCTAGGTAGACAGAGCCACAAAACAGAAGCCCATGGTCTTAAGACTAGACTGGGCTCTAGAACTGTGTAATTCTCTTACTCATGATTGACTTGTCTGTAAATAATCCCATAGTAGTTTGCATTTTGCTTTATGTTTACCATAACTATGGGTCACCTCTACTTCTATTTAATTATGTTTTCTCAATGGTGCAATTTAAAATTAATAGTCTTATATTTGTTACGGATTTAAGTTTATAGAAAAATTGAGCAGATAAAAATAGATCAACTCATTTTCAAACTTAAATTTGTTTAAAAATAACCTTTATGAGTCAGGCCTGGTGGCACATGCTTGTAATCCCAGCATTTGGGAGGCTGAGACCAGAGGATCCGGGTTTATGGCCAGCCTCAGCTACCTAGTGAGGCACTCTGCAACTTAGTGAGAACCTATTTCAAAATAAAGACTAAAAAAATAGGGCTGGGGGTTATAGCTTGGAGGTAGAATGCCCCTGAGTTCAATCCCCAGTACCGCAAAAAAAAAAAAAAAAAAAAAGGAAAAAAAACCCTTATGGGCTGGGAGTGGAATTCAGTGTAGAGTGCTTGCCTAGCACATGAGAGGCCCTAGGGATCCCCAGCACGCATGCGTGTGTGCACACACATTTATAAAAATAATAGGTGGTGATGATATAAATTTGCCATGAGTAGAATGTATTGATAAAAGCAGCTATTTACTAAAATAAAGCATTCAATATGAATTAAAATCATATCTTGTAACATTTTATATATATATGAAACTTTGAGAAAGATTCTCTAGGCATGTCTGTTTTATTTCTGAAATTCGGGACTATGGGAATATGTAATATGTTCACATATTTTTGTTTGAGGGGAGTGTGAAGATATTTTTTCTAAATTATATATTAATAAATCAACAGAAGTATCTATACATATGTATACATACACATGTGTGTTTGCATCTGTGTGTACCTCTACAAATATATCTAAACCTGTGACTCTTCTTTGTGTAATGTCTTAAACTATGCAGCATTATTTCCTTCTTAGGGATTTGTTCACTTAATTGATGTACTGGCATACATCACATCCACTATTATTCCTCTGCTGATCTTGACATTCCTATTTAAATCATAACCTTGAAAGGACAAAAACAAATAGCTTTCTCTATACCGTATAATCCTATAGCAACCAAACAATGCTTTTTATGATTCATCAGAGCTTAGAAAATGTCTTTAATGAAGAGGATGAGGAAGAGATTTCAAGGATTTTCTGTTGTTTGCAAGTTCAAATAAAGCACATGGGCTTGCTGTTGCCAAAGTAACAGATCCATCTGTGCTAGTTTATACCTTTATCTTTAATAATAGGAAGCTGGGTTATTTTGTATGTGTTTGAGTGTATGTATGTGTATATGCATTTGTGTGTGAGAAGGAGAGAGAGGGAGAAGGAAAGGAGGAGATATTTAGACCTTTCTTAGAATGGTCCTCTAATTCTTTTCTTTTCTTTCTTTCTTTTTTTTCCCTGTGATACTGGGAATTGAACCCAGGGACATCCTACCACTGAGCTACACCTCTAGCCCTATTTTATTTTGAAATAGATTCTCACTGAGTTGTGAAGGGCCTCTCTAAGTTGTTGAGGCTGACCTTGAACCTGAGATCCTTCTGTTTCAGCCTCCCAAGTACTGGGATTACAGGTATGCACCCCTGCACCTGGCTTCCTTTCTTTCTAGACTCTGCAGCTCATATTCTCAATTAAAACATGCTATAACATACCACAGGGCTCTCCAAACAGATGACAACAGCTTTATAGAGAGAATAGCATTTGGTTTGATGCTTTTCTTGCATATAGATTTGTCATTTGTGAAGTCCTTCTGCTGGAAATAAAAGTTCTAATTTTGTACTAAGTAGATGGGAAGGTTGAATGAGTGCATAGGGTAAATTCTTTTTTTTTTTTTTCGGTACTGGGATTGAACTCAGGGGCATTCTACCTCCGAGCTATACCCCCAGCCCTATTTTTTTAGTCTTTATTTTGAAACAGGGTGTCACTAAGTTGCGGAGTGCCTCACTAGGTAGCTGAGGCTGGCCATAAACCCGGATCCTCCGGTCTCAGCCTCCCGAATGCTGGGATTACAAGCGTGCGCCACCACACCTGACTGGGGTAAATTCTTCACTATCTATATGTCGATTGTTTTTCTTTTAGCTGGTATCTGAGAGATATTTTAATTCTGCATTATTCTTACTCTATTGGTAACCTCACCACATTGTCTAATCAAGGCGGTCTCAGAAAATTAAACATTAAAGTAAATGTAAATACAAGTGTAAATGTAATACAGAAGATTATAATACAGTAAAACAATTCTTTATGATTAACTGTAAGATGTTTTGAGATGGTTGAGTGGCTCTCTAGGGGAAAAAAAGTAATGTCTCATTTGAAACCTGAAAGACGGGCTTTTAAAAATACTTTATAATATATAAGGCTAATGGAGAGGCTATGCATGTGGAGGCAGGGCTTATATAAGAAATCTCTGTACTTTTCTCATGATTTTGTTGTGAACATAAAACTACTCTAAAAATGAAGTCTATTAAAATATTAAAGACAAAAATATAAAATGTCCTATAATACATATACTGTTTTTATCATTATCACTCTAGTCTCCAGTATTATCATGTCTCTTAGTTCCGATGTCCTGTGGTTGCTTGTGCCTCCTTTGTCAGCTCCTTGATGGCAAACCATGTCTTTTTAAATAGTGTGTCCTCAGGGCCAAGCATAGTCCTTGACACAGAACTCATGAGGGAATAAATAAAATGGGGTATGAATATTTTAATAAAAGAGACTTAACAATAAAGACTATACACTAAAAGACATATAAATGATACCTCTATTTCTGTGGAACTGTAGTTATTTCAAACAAAATCTGGAACATGCCAAATTTTCTTTTTCTACAATAAAGTATAGTGGTGAGAGATCTCAAGTTATTTAGATTTCATTTCTGCATTCACCTCCTTGCAACATTTGGAGAAATTTACTCTAGCCCCGGGTCAACCTTCTTATTGTAAAATGAATCAATATCAGCATCAAACCATAACACAAAAGGATCACATAATGTTTTAGGAAATCTACCACTCAAGGAGAATTGTATGCAGGGCTGTTATACAAAGATTCAGAACACTGAGGCAGACTTTAAGAAAACTTTTAAAAGCATTGCCTTTTCTATTTTCTTTATCCAATATAATATTAAGTAGTTCTAAGATTCCTTGGTTTCCAAGGGCTTTGCTGATATAGTATTTCTTTATTTCACACAGTTCAAGGAGCTGAAGGACCGCTCCCCCACCTACCAAACTTGTTCAACCAAAAAAGAGCTTTGCCTTTGGCCAACCTTCATGGCTATGAGTGCACCTTGTTTCTTGAAATGATTGACAGGAATATCATAAAAATGCATCTTTAGTTTTCTAATTTGGAGGAGTGAGAGGTGAGGTTTTCTGTTCTTTAATAGAAATATTAGAAAGCAGCAAGCATATGTACTTCTGGGCAGAATACGAATGGCTAATTTTGTGGCTCAATTTATGCCTTTGTCATTTGTGTACATGATCCCCCAGGTTCAGGAAGAATTTTCAAATAGAAATTATACAAAAGAGTTAGTCTGCCTATAGGATTGCCTAGAGATTTTTATATTTCAAAAGAACTGAAAGATCATTTGCCGGATACTTCAATTCTCTCTGCCAGGTATCAAACTATGGTTAACCTCTGCAGATCTGATGGCTTCTGGAAGCAGTATGAAGTAATATGGATGATTTTTTCACATTATCCACCAAGAACATTTCTACAAGTAAATTTGTACACAATAGTGTCAGATATTATCTGTGTACCCCTGCCTTTGTTACAGCTTTGACTATGAGTGACCTCAACGTCACTTTTACCTGTATTTGACACTAGACTGAGCTTCTTAGGAGCAGAGAGTTTGTGTCCTTTCTAACCCAAAGCTCAGCATACAGCTTGGGACACAGTAGGTACTCAATAAATATTACTATTTGGTAATAGTAATATTACCAGTTTTGGGGGGATCTTAGAGTATAGTCCATATGAGGCCAGGGTGCAGAGCTGGAGTTCATGCCATGGTAGCAGGAAGCAGAGAGAGAGAGGGTGCTCTGGTCCTCACATCACAAAGGCCAGAAGCAAGAGAGTAGTAAGTAAGGGGATCCTAGATCAAACATAATCCCCAAGGACGCATCCCTGGGAGCCTACCTTCTCCAGTCACACCCTACCTGCCTGGGTTACTACCCAGTAAATCCATCACAATCAATTCATCTATAAATGAGATGATGAGATTATAGCCAAGTTCTGCTTCCAACCTTGCTATGCTTTTCTGGTTTGTTTGTTTGTTTGTTTGTTTGTTTTTTCCACGAAGGATAGGGGGACATTCTAAGTCCAAACCATTACCATAAGTATGGAAGGGTATGTAAAGATGACATCCATCTGGTGATCACAAGACAGTTGATGATGTTCTGGTCATTTTTCAGATCCTTGACATTTTCTCCATTGCCTGATCAATAGATAATGCTGAGAGCCGGGTGTTGTGTCCCACATGTGTAATCCCAGGACTTGGGAGGCTGAGAGTGGAGGATCGCAGTTTTGTGGCCAGCCTCAGCAACTTAGTGAAACCCTCAACAACTTAATTAGATCCTGTTTCAAAATTAAAAAAAAAAAAATAGGGCAAGGACTGTAGCTCAGAGGTAGAATGCCCCTGGATTCAATCCCCGGCACAAATGAAGAAATATCACTGGAGAGTCTATTACAGGTTTCTTAAGATACTATATATCTCTTACTTAATCTATTTATTGGGGAGGGGTTTTTAACAGTACAGAAGGTGATTATCATAGGTGAGTGAGTTTTTGGTTAAATTTAAAATCTACCAATTTTCAGGGAATTTGGGAGAGATAGGCCTGGGAGAGAGACTTTCTTAAGAAGTGACAGGCCTGGAAAAGTATGTAAAACTGCTGCCCTAAACTTTTGTTTGCTTCTGCTTCATATCTCCTTTCTGCCTATTGCTTTTATTTCTTCTGTCCTGCCTCAATATAGTAGGAGTATCTTTAATTTTATAGGAAACTGACAAACTTCTTCCAAAGTGTCTGTACCATTTGTATTCCTCCCAACCCCAGCAATGGTAGAGTATTTATGCTGCTTATGCTGCTCACATCCTCACCAGCATTTTTTTTTTTTTTTTTTTTTTTTTTGGTGGGGGAGGGATTGGGGATTGAACCAAGGGTAATTCTTTTTTTTTTTTTGCGGTACTGGGGATTGAACTCAGGGGCATTCTACCTCCAAGCTATACCCCCAGTCCTATTTTTTATTCTTTATTTTGAAACAGGGTCTCACTAAGTTGCAGAGTGCCTCACTAGGTAGCTGAGGCTGGCCGAGAACCTGGATCCTCTGGTCTCAGCCTCCGGAATACTGGGATTACAAGCGTGCGCCACCACGCCCGGCTAACCAAGGGTAATTCTACTTCTGAGCTACACCCCCATCTCTATTCTTCTTTTTTCTCTCTCTCTTTTTTTTTTTTTGGAAACAGGATCTTGTTAAGTTGCTAAGAGTCTCGCTAAGCTGCTGAGGCTGTCCTTGAACTTGCCATTTTCTTGTCTCAGCTTCCCAAGTACTGGGATTACAGAGGTGCACCACCAAGCCGGTTTCTTGCCAGCATTTTGTGTGGGTAGTGTTCAGGTTTGGCTATTCCAATAGGTGCATGGTAATGTCTCATAGTTTTAATTTGCATCTTCCAATGAAATGAGATGTGATCTGGAGAATCTTCTCAGGTGCTTATTTGCCTTCTATGTATCTTCTCTGCAAGGTGTCTGTTTAAGGTCTTTGGCCCATTTTTAATAAGGTTGTTTCTTTTCTTATTTTTTTTTTTTAATTTTAAGAGCTTGTTGTATATTTTGGAGAAAAGTCCTTTATCAGATATGGTTTTCACAAATATTTTCTCTTGAGATGTTTTAAAATTACTGCTTACCAGTCTTCTTCAGAGTTTCTGTCTCTGTTTTTTGAAGTTTTATTTTTTTAACTTTTAAAAAATGTTAATACTTGGTGCATTTATAGTCTCACATCATAATGTAAGTCATAGTGAGAGTGACACGTGTGCACACAGCACTTGGTGGGCTTTCCCCAGGCTGGCTCCTTCCCCATTTTTCCCCGTTCCCCATACAGAGTATTGAGATTGACATTGGTATTCTCACATATGTTCATCATGTCCTTTGGCAGTTTCTTTCTTTCTAGGAATTTGTCCAAATCATATCAGTTATTAAACCTACTGGCTCATAATTATTAATATTATTCTCTTATAATCCTTTTTATCTCTGTAAAACACATAATATCCCCCCTTTCATTTTAGCAGTTTGATTTCCTGATTTTTGCAATTTGAATCTCTACCCCCGTAAAGTTTTCTCAATTTTGATGGTTGTTTTAAGCAATCATTAATGGAACCATTGATAGCTTTAAATACCTACATGCTATTTTAGCTGAATCCCATATGTTTTGTTGCAGTTTTGATTTGCTTTATTTACATTTTGAGAAGTTTTGCTTCATTTATTTCAGTGCTCTGTTCTTTATTACAGAAACAGGTAAAGTTGCTTTATCTTCTTTGTGCATTGCTTATCAGTCTATAATTCTACCTTGTTTCTTATTGATTTTGACGCCAGTATTTTCTATTTGTTTTTCCCAGGTACACCTTGAGATGATCCTTTAGGTTTAATAATGTCATTTATTTTTAAGTACCTCTGATGGAAAGGAACATTCACCTTTGCATCCATTCACATATTCAATAAAAGTTTATTTAGCACTAACTGTTGGAAAGGTTGCATTTTGTGACCATGAAAAGTATTGGCCTTTTAATAAATGAGCTGAACCTGCTTATTTACTATCATAAGTAAATTATTTACTATCAAATTTTTTTATTTCATAATCTTGTTTTATGGTTTCATTGTATTTTTCTTTTCTTTGGACTTTTATTTATAGGTAATTTTCTTTTCTTTTCTTTTTCTTTCCAGTGACATTGAAGTTTTTTTTCTTCCACTACTCTTGACTACCTTTTAGGTAAAAAAAAAATACTTAAAGCTGGCATCGTGGCACACACCTTAATCCCAGTACTTGGGAGGTTGAGACAGGAGGATCACAGGTTCACAGCCAGCCACAGCAATGGAGCAAGGCCCTGTTTTGAAACAAAAAATAAAGGGATTGAGGGTATAGATTGGAGGTAGAATGTCCCTGGGTTCATTCCTCAATAACACACACACACACACACACACACACACAAAAACAAAAACAAAAACAAAAACAAAAACAAAAAAAACCTTGAAACTTTATCAAAATAAAATTGAAAAAATTTACCTCCTCTGTGTAGGACATCTCACATGTATCCTTTCTCCTTCTCCTTCACCCTCTCAAGTTAAGAGATGGCATTTATAATTTTAATCTTTAAGGATTTACAGTATTACACAAGAATCAGAATGGTTTTGAGACTTGTGAGAAGTGGAAATATTTTCTAGTAAATAACATGTTCATAATACAGCTGGGCATGGTGGCGCATGCTTGTAATCCCAGCATTTGGCCAGCCTCAGCTACCTAGTGAGGCACTTCTCAACTTAGTGAGACCCTGTTTCAAAATAAAGAATAAAAAATAGGGCTGGAGTATAGCTCGGAGGTAGAATGCCCCTGAGTTCCATCCCCAGTACCCCCCCAAAAAATCAATATGTTCATAATACATATTTGAAAAATTATAAATGTAGTACATAACTTGACTAGTTCTCCAGCCTGTGTTTTTATGACACCCAATTTTAGACCTTACTCTTTTATACCAGATAATATCTTCTCTGAATAATAGCCTTAGAGACACCTGCCTTTACAACACCACTGTAATTTTTTTTTTGACCCTTTAGCTCTCTGCCTAGTGCTTAACCATTCTGTTAGTGGCCCATGATACACCTCCAGGCGTGTCTGCTTTGCTTTCTGCATCCCACCTTTAATCTCAAGGTAAGCTGGGTTGATAAACCACCATCCAAACCTGTGATTCTTCTTGGTTGGTCCTAAAGTTGGGAAATTCTCCCTGATTGAATAAATCTTGACAAAGGCATCAATATTGATTTAGCTCAAGGCACATGATTTGGCCTGCCACACCACAGAATACTTCCCAAGTACTCATTTCTCAGCAAAGTTTTCTTGAAGTTTCTTATTCAGTGCCCTCTACATCACACCTTCAAGGTCACGCTGTTCTCTTCTTTGTGATTATACAGCTCCAAAGACACTCTTTCCTAATAGTATATGACTTTCTGGTGCAGTATTATAGTGATGACATGTTCATCCCTTCCCCAATGGGATGACAGTTTGAAGTTACATCCAGTTACTGCATGCAGAGCTAACAACTTTGCCCATCACCTTCTGTAAAACAAAAATGAAACAAACAAACAAAAATTTGCCAATTTCATAAAGTTTCTCCTGGTTCTAACATCATTCCATCTTTGTAGTCTGCCTTTCAGTATACGGTGGTCAGTTGTCATTAGAGCAGAAATCCAATGCTATTAAGCAAGAACAATTGCAATTAAAATCCCTATTGTGAGCTGAGTGTGGAGGCACATGCTTACAATCTCAGTACTTGAGAGGCTGAGACAAGGGGATCCCAGACTCACCACCAGCCTCATCAACTTACTGAGGCCCTCTCTCTCCAACTCAGTGAGATACTATTTCGAGATTAAAAAAAAAAGAGAAATAGGGTCAGGTGTGTATCTTGGAGATAGAATGCCCCTGGGTTCAATCCCCAGCAAAACACACACACACACACCCCCTATTGTGAAAGTCCACTAAAAATGACTAAAAATGCTATAACCTACCTTGAATTTAGTTATTATGATAGTATGCAAGAAAGGGAAGTTTGAAACTTACCTCTCATTTCTGTAAGGACTGCAAGTTAAAATAGTCTCTAGCCCAAAGCAGATAATTAACAAAAGTGTAAACAGCTGGTACATGTGGCTTTTCTTCCTGTTCACTGGTTTGTTGATGCCTTTAGCCATCATATGGAGTAAACAGGGTTCTTCTCCCAGTGGGTGATCCCTGCCCTGTTTCCTGAGAGATAGTGGTCCTAAGTAGTCTTTTAGTGACCATCACTATTGCTACCAGCTCCATAGTGCATTGAAGCTCTGTCTATGCTTAAAAACCTGGTCAATTTCCGCTGTGGTGAAACCATTATCTTGTCACTTTTGAATACTTTCCTAGAACTCCTTCTTTGGGCACGGAAACTCCTAAAGAAACGAGGCTTAGGCCAGTGGGTTTGGAGAGCAAAATATTTTAAAATGAGTCATTAAATTCACTCCAATGATCTATCCATCCACATACACTAATCGTTGCTTGTCTAACCCGCTTCTTTCTTCCTATGTGGTAATATTTTGGAGTTTCTACCATAGTGTTTTCTGTGGCTGGAAGACTTTGACCCAATTCTTTGACCTCCAACTCAACCAGGTGTTCAAATGAGGTTAAGGCCATATAAAAGTGTAGTTAACAGTACTAGGATCCATCATTATATCCCTACTCTTTGCTGTAAATTGCAAAGGAGTGGAGTGAAACAGAAAAACCTCTTCTTCAATAATAACAATGAAAATATAAGCCCTGATGTTTCAGATGGTCATTTTTTGTATTGAAGAGGTAATGATATTTCTATTGTTTATTATTACTCCATGCTTACCTTTATATACATTTTGTTATCTAAAAGTTTGTTTTATTCATTATTTTTGCTCATCCTGGATCCTAACATCTTTCTTCAGGGGTTGTAATCCCCATTCCTCCTCCTGTCACCCTGTCTCCTGTCCATGTTAAATAATCAATAACTGTGCTTTTGCCAGTGCTCTCAGGCTGAGCCAGCTCTTTTACCAAGTGGGCTACATCCTCTGCCAGTAACCAGCTGGAATGAAATAACTGAACCTCAGACTTAGATCATCAGAGGACTGTGCACCTGGATTGCTTTATTTTGACTCTTTAGGTAACTGTCTTTACTGAGCTAGTGTTTAGAATAACATCAAGGTTAGTCCTGAGGACCGTTATACAGAAAACAGACATGAATCTTGCAACTTTATTTCAGATAGGTGTAGTATTGAGGCCTTAGTCTGTTGTCTGACATAATTTCTACTAGGTGAGGATTCAGAATAAGTTTCCTTCAAGTCTCAAGCTAAGAAAGGCTAGATTTCCCAAAATCTAGTAGTTAATCACAATCTTCTTCATTTTTTGCCCAGGGAAATCAGATCCAAGTGTGTACCTCCTTTCATGAACGTATATGATGTGGTATAAATGTTTGTGCCTCTATAAACAAATGAATATGTAGCTTAACAAAAATTGTAATATTTAATATTTTGTTCAATTAGTTTAAAATACTTTTGTTGGAATAAAATTGAATTTAAAATAGATTATAAAACATTAGGGGTTATTGGAGTCTTGGAAAGTATTAAAATTATATTGTTTTTAATTTATATTTTATTAATTCAAAACACTTTTTTTAAACCATTTAATTGCTTCTGAATTAATTTTTTCCAAGCCATGGCATTTTATAATTAGCTTAACTTTTTACCATTGGAATATCATTGGATTTTCTAAGCATCTGGGGAGGGGCAATCTAGAAACTCATAGATGAGATTTTATGTTTCCTGTTCAGGCTTTTGAGTTTTATATTTAGGACTTTGCACATTTATATGCTCTATGCCTCAAAATTGAAAGCTCTTCAAATTGAGGACCTATGATGACTCCATTCTTTACTCTTCCTCAACAATAAAGCATCTTCATTACTTACTACTTCTGTGACTTTGAGCAACAGGCTTCAAGTCTCTGGGTCTTAGTTTCCTCATTGGTCAAATGTGGGTAATTATAGCATCTGCTTACTCTGGTTGCTGTGATTGACATAAAAAGTTATTCACATCAAGTGCTTAGAATTAGGCCTTTGAGTGTATTAGTAATAGCAACAGTATCTTTTAAAATTTACATACAAGTCTTGGTTGTTTTGTCATGTAGAAACTGCTCACCACTTCATAAGGTAATCAGTGAAGGGGACCAGGCTCTGCTCCACACAGTAATTCAGAGTCCCAGGCTGATGGAGGATCTGCCATCTTCAACATGTAACTTTCACATTTCCACTGGTTGATGTGTGTGCATGTGTGTGTGTGTGTGTGTACATATGTGTGATATATATGTATGTATGTGAATATTGTATATATGTATCTATGTATCATGTGGTGGTAAAAGTGCAGTAGCATGCATATTTGTGCAGGTATGTGTTAATGGGAAGTGTCATGAAAGATCATTGTGGTTCAGGCCTAGAAGTGGCTTATGTCACTTCTGTTCATATCTGTTGGCCAGATCACATGGTCCTACCGATATATGAGTTAGGCTGGGAACTATACCTTCCTTCTAGGAAAAATTCCTCCTTCTAGAAGGGGAGCATGAATCTTTGGTGGACTTCTTAATATCAGTGTCCCCAAAATACATGAGAAGTGATTAATAAATGTTGGGCGCTTATGTATTTTTGTATACTACTTAATACACTGGGTCATACTTGCAATTTACTTGTTTGATATTCCAATTAGGCTGGGAATCCTTTGAAGTTACCTAGGGACTATATCCTTCATAGAATCCCTGATACAACATTGGCAGAATTCCTGAACAGTGGGAGTCCTTAACAAATGCTCAGTGAATGGCTATCTATGGATGGCATAAACTTACAGAATAAATGAATATCTGATCTGATGTTCAATATACAATTATAATCACCATTAGAGTTATCTGAAAATTACAAATAGGTCTTCTACAGTTAGAAGTTCAAATTTCCAAAAGAGTGAACTAGTTTTCTTGCTTGGCCTCACGAGATTCTGCACTCTGAAGAAAAAGGAGTCATCTGGGTGTGGATGGATCTGTAGAATAATAGATGCTGCCCTGGCAGTTATTGGCAGTGTAGTTGGCTCCTTCAACATATCGTGTAAAAGTTGTCTCCGACTTCCCATTTCTTCAGACCCGTTAGGAGAGACTCAATGAGGTGAGATGTGTGATGCTATTTATCAATGATTTTGTAATCTAAAATCGATATCCAGAGCTGTAAGAATCTGCTTAGAGTGACTGAGCTTTCTGCTGGCGCTCTTGTGTGGTGCCAATGCCTGCTTTCCCTATTATATTACTTTCAGTCTTTGGGGATGAAATGATGGTCATGGTGTTCCTTCTGTCCTTTCACCATTTGTTTCCCAGTGCCTTGATGAAAACCATGGAGGAGGACAGGGATCCTGTAAAGGACAGCATAGCTTGGGTCTCTTCTCTGTGTTTTTAGAGCCTCACTATCTGAACCCTTGTGAATGCAGTCTTTCTCTCTTGTAAGGAGGTCATGGCTGCAGAGGGAAAAGTGGCACAGGCCGTTCTGTTACTATTCCTTGGGAACTTTCACATCTCTGCCTTTTCTGGAGTTTGAGACAAAAGCAGGACTCTAGATAAGTAGAAGAAAAGCCTTCCTATTTAGTTGTTTGTATTTTTCTTGTGATTGGACACACACTGCCTCATGTCAGACACAAGATACAAGCTTTGCTGTGGGATGTACTAGTAGATTCTCCAAAGTGTTCCTATGGAGACACATCTCATGCAACTCTTTAAAATGGTTAGATTCTCTGATTAACCTCCTGATAGCCCCAATCAGTTTCTGTCTGTATTACAATCTTCCATAGCTTCTTGATGCTTGTTTGTCATATCCCAGCAGGGCAATCTCTTTGGTTTAAGCCCATCAAGGCAATACAGGCATGGTTACTTAGTCCTTAAGACATTTATACATCCATATCCTGCCGAGTCATGGGAGAACAGTTGACCAAATTGTAATAGCCCCTCTCCTTACTGTGTAGACAAGGGCAGATCCAGCCATTCTGCCACCTTCAGACTCCCATAGTAGCTAGTATATGTGTTTATTTGTATCCTCAAACTCTTGGGACACATCTCTTCCAGTATCTTTTTTCCAGTATCTTTCTTCCTATCTGTACTCCAGACCTTTAGCAGCATGGAAAGGGTACATGAATTTTTGTTGCTTAAAAGCATTAAAGCAGTATTAACTTAGCTTCTTTTTTTGTATCAACCCAATAATCTTTAAGCTCCTCCTCCCTTGGCATAATAGAGGAGAGGCATCACCCTTTCAACTCTCTTCCTAAAAGAGGAGAGGACAAAGAACAAAAATTCTTTACTTGCTTGAAAATTCTCCTAACAATTCAACTTAACCGCCATTTGAATTTCTAGTCTTAAATTGACTGGAAGCAAAAGGTGATGGGGAGTTGGAGGTGTTTCTGGTTGCCAGATTGGCTTTTCTCTTTTAGTACAGCATGGATTCATCTGGCTACTTTTAAAAAATGTTTATATGTAATAAATATTTGATAGAAAATTTATACAATCATCTCAAACTATTTCAAGGCTTTTACCTATTTTTTGCTAACATCAAATTCAGTTTTTGCAAGTCCCTCAACTCTCTTTGTTATATTCCTATTTTTGGTGTGTTTTTTTGTTTTGCTCTATCCTTGTTTTCTTTCTTACTAAGCCATGCCTTGTATATCTGTGTTTGGACTTAATTTTCTTTGCAGAACCCAAGGAATATATAGCATGAAAACTTAACATATTGTCACCAACAAAGTGTTCTGATTCTAAAAAAAAAAAAAAAAGCAACATAGCCCCAGCATGTCTTCAGCACCCAGTGGACAGGCATACAGACTGATGGCTCCTGGGACCCATTCCTCCCTATTGGGCTATGTGATTGTCTCCTCAGGGTGGGTCCTCTGGATCAGCCACAGAGGCAAGTGGGGACTTGACACTGGAAAGCACAGCAATGCCTGGACCACCTCTTTCTCAACCTGGGCATGGTCTACATCCGGATCAGCTGTGGACACACATGAAGAAACTGAGATTCAGAGAGTGGACCAAAAGAGATCCTGGATCAGTCCATCTGCAGCACAGGAGTTTGTTCTAGCAGCACATGTCCTTATAAAGAATGCTCACTCTGTGGAGAAGTGGCCAAGCTTTGAAGCTGCGCAAAGTCAGAGAGCAGAACTCGCCCACCTCCTGATGCCTGGTGCACAGGACTGATAAGAACTGGTTTGTGTTGCTTGGCTATTTCAATGAATGTATCTCATGGTTCCCTTCCTGTCTCAGCCCTGAGCCAGGGCCATGATGTAGAAATTCTGGAGCTCTGAGTTCCTGTCTAATGTCCTTCAGTTCAACCTTAGGAACTCCTCTCACACAGGACACATCTAGTGACAAACTCCTTTGGGTCATGTTTATCTGGTGCTGTGGTTTGCATGTATGTGTGTCCCTTCCAAATCTTTGCTGAAATGTCAACCCCATGCAACAGTATTGACAGATGGGATGGGGCCTTCAGAAGGTGTGCAGACCATGAGGCTCTAAGCTCACAGATGGGATATATGCCTTCAAAAAAGAGCACTTGTACTGAGCACCATGGCCTGTGACTATAATCCCAAAACTTGGGAGGCTGAGATAGGATGATCACAGGTTCAAGGCTAGCCTCAGCAACTTAGCCCTGTTTTAGAATAAAAAGTAGAATAGAATTGGGTGTGTAGCTCAGAGGTAGAATGCTCCTAGGATCAATCCCCAGTAACCATCCTCCCCACAAAAGATCAATGCAAACAATTCTATGTATATTGGTGAAGCTATCAATACCAATTTCAATATTATGAATGGGGGAGGAGAGGGAGCAGCATGAGATCCAGAGGGAAATGCACTGAGTGCTATGTGCATGTACATTTCTGTAATACTAAAACTCAATATGATGTAGGATTACATTGCACCAATAAGAGAATATTAGTCTGTAATCCCAGTACTTAGAAGGCTGAGACAGGAAAATCACAGATTCAAAGCCAGCCTCAGCAACTTAGTGAGACCTTGTTTCAAAATAAATATAAAAGATAAGAAATAGGGTTGGGGATGTAGCTTGGAGATAGAATGTCCTCGAGTCCAACCCCCAGTCCAATATATATATAAAGAAAAGAGCCAGATGTGGTGGTGCATGCTTATATTGCCAGTACTTGGGAGGGTGAGATACCTTTCTCTTTCTCTCCTTCTCATTCATCTTTCAAAGTCCAGTCTTTAGATCACATCCCTGAATGTACACTCACTCTCTGGGTTGTCTTTCCTGGTTTTAGGGTTTTAAAAGCCATCTAACTTGTAATTCATATCTACAACCCACATCTCTCTCCCTAAGTCACATATCCAACTGCCTACTCAACACGTCCTCCAGGATGTAAAGTTGTCATCTCAGGCTTCATATGGCCAAAACATAGCTCTCGATTTCCAAACTCCCAAATCTGCTCCTCCCACAGTCATCTTACACCACCATTGGAAGCTTCATCCTAGCAGATGCTTGGGCCACGAAACTTGGAGTCATCGTGAGTTTCCTCTTTCTTTTATAACTCCACAGTCTATTAGAAAATCTTTTCATTTGGTACCTTCAAATATATCTTTAATCTTATTTCTCAACAATTTTATCTAAAGTGACATTGTCATTCATTTGGGCTTTTATAATGACCTGCTAATTTTTCCTGTTCCCTGCCTCACAACTTGTCAACAGTAGGTATTTAATGAATATGTCGTAACTAAATTCATAATTAATTTGAATTTAAGTTTCTGTTAAAAGAATGGATGAATGGTTTCCTGCTATCACCATGTAGTTGTTGGGAAGTCATCTCAACCAGGCTTGCCATCAGAATTGGAGCTAGCCTTGAATCTCCCTCACCAACTAATACACATTCCTCCCTTCGAGTCTCCCTTTTCATTTTATGTTATTTTATTTTTGTGGTCTGGGGATTGAACCCAGGAGCATTCTACTTCCAAGCAATATTCTCAGCCCTATTTCATTTTTTATTTTAAAATAAGGTCTTGCTAAGTTGCTGAGGCTGGCCTTGGACCTGCAATCTTCCTGTCTAGCCTCCCAAGTACTAGGATTACAGGTGAGTGCTACCATGCCCAGCACCCTTCCCTTCTCTCTTCCTAGGATTTATAGACTGCCTTGTGATTCCTGAGAAGGTTATTCTAGTGAGGCAGTGAGAGCCCTTTTATTTATTTATTTATTTTTTTTTTTTTTTTTTTTTTTGCGGTACTGGGGATTGAACCCAGGGGCATTCTACCTCCGAGCTATACCCCCAGCCCTATTTTTTATTCTTTATTTTGAAACCGAGTCTCACTAAGTTGCGGAGTGCCTCACTAGGTAGCTGAGGCTGGCCGTGAACCTGGATCCTCCGGTCTCAGCCTCCCGAATGCTGGGATTACAAGCGTGCGCCACCACGCCCGGCTGTGAGAGCCCTTTTAGATAGAGAAGGGTGAACCTCAAAGTGTGGGGCTGAGTTCACCAAGACAAACCAACGAGGTAGAATGAGAGCCTATATTCTGAAATAAAGACATTTTTATAATAGATGATAAAGAAATTACCAGTGAGTAGAATTTTGTTAGAACTGCCATCTAGGTGGAATCCTAATCAGATATATTTGGTCTTTCATGTCCTAGTTACAAGAATGACTTCACAGTCCATGTAACAAGCTGGGCATGGTGACACACACCTGTAATCCCATACTTGAGAGGCTGAGACAGAAGGATTGCTGATTCCAGATCAGCCTCAGAAATTTAGTGAGTCTCTCAGCAACACAGTGAGGCACTGTGTCAAAATAAAGCAAAACAAACAAAAAGGCTGGGGATATAGCCTGGAGGTAGAATGTCTCTGGGTTCAATCCCCAAGCCACACATACACACACAAAAATCCATATAACACAATTTCTAAAAGGGTTCCAAAACAGCATTTCTACTCTCTTGGTTTGTTTCTTGCTTACTCTACCCCATTACCATTATTTCTTGCCATTCTGAAGTTTGAATATTAGTTTAATCTTGTTTTCTCATTGACCTACTTTTAGCTTCATGCTGTGTGGACTTGATTTGCCTTTGGCTGTTAGGTTCATCAAAATTGTCAGTTTTCAATAATAACTGCAATCTCCATGCCAGGTGCCTTGGGGTCTCTAAATCTTCAGTCAAATCTCTCTCTCTCTCTCTCTCTCTCTCTCTCTCTCTCTCTCTCACACACACACACACACACACACACACACACACACACACACATACACGAAAATGTATGAAAGCAACTTTTTCCCTTTCCCTAATAGGAAAAGAAACTTCTGATCACATGCTAAGCAGTAGTGGCCTTCCATCAAGTCTCTTGTGTGGGGTAAATTGGTCTGAGAATTAATCAAAGGATGTTTGGCTCCCATTTAAAAGTTATAGAATCATCAACATTTAACTTCAGCCCTGATTTCACTATTCGGATGATAATAGTTACAGTAGTTATAGCTGTGATTAGTATCACTTACCTTGTGCTGGGCAATATGTTGTGTTCTTTACATTTGGCCCTCACAACAGCCTTATGAGATCTGTGCTAATTTTATCCCTTCCTTATATATGAAGATATGAGACTTAGAAAGGCTCAGTGACTTAACTAAAATCACATAATGATAAACTACAGAATAGATATTCACAAATGTTCTCCCAATGACTAAGCCCATTATTTAAACAACTAGACACTATTATCTCCCTTAGAACAAGGAGTAGTAACTATGGGGCAAGATGTGTTGCTTTCTTCTCTCTTATGGCCAACCCTTTTGAGCCCTCTTAATTAAATTCATTTCTGTCCTGGAAGAATAAGGTAACTGAAAGTTTCAACACACCTTTGGTGCTCACATTGAGATAATAAACCAGGCTCTTAAATGATTTCCTAATGTTCCCTACCTGATGGGAGCTCAGGGAAGCTACTAACTCATTTACATCATTGAACAGACCATTGGATGAAGATATTTTCTGTCTTAGCTGATTCTGAAAAATGAAACCAGAAATCTTTTGGAGGAAGAATCCACATTTGAATGGCTTTCTCCTGGGTTATTCTGTCCCAAGTGATTCGCTCTCTCTTGTTTCTTATTAAAAGTAGATTTGACTCAAATGCTCATGTTTAAATTAAATTTCTGGTATATCAGTTTCACAGTTTGTTCAGAAAAGGGCTATAATTCCACCACTGGGCCTTTTTAGTTATATCAATAAGCCCAAAACCTACATAAATAACTTTTGATTATCTGAAAGGGAAAATACTCCATGAATCAGACTGACAAAAACAAGGAACCTCAAATTCATTTCAAACCTATAATTGGATCACTCCTATGGTCCCTCATATATTCCATGATAAATGAACATTATTACATCTGATACCCAGATAACATCAATTTTCACTTTAAATTAAAGAGAAGGTGCTTTGATAGATCTTTTCTTTGACCAGAAAGAAGTCTCCAGACACTCTGGGAACTCATTAATATGTTAAGCTTTGAAGTTTGGGATTTGGCAGAATTTCTGTGTTGAGTCAGAATCAAGCAAACTAATGCTCAGATTTCTTCCCAGGCAGTTAGCTCCCTGGGTTAGGAGATGCTGCTGGCAGAACCATTTATTCTCCATGGGGAAGAGAAAATGCTTGCTGTTCCAAGCTATTGGTTGAACCCTTAACCCCAGCTTGTAAAGGCGCCCAGTGTTTTATAAGGAAGGAACCAGGGAGAGTTGAAAGGAGGTATTTGTAGTGACTTCTGGACTTTGCTAAGTCTGATCACATCACCAAAGGAAAACAGTACCACTTTCCTTCTATCCCCCCAAAATTCTTGTCTTACATTAGCCATATATATATATACAGGATTTCAAAGGAGAAAGGAGGCTGCTCCTTGAGTTATACCCAAGGGCATCAATACTGGGATACAATAGGCAGGGCATATTACTTTATATGGAGGATCATTCTACCAGTTCTTTCACTGTGTATGGGAGAACTTCTAAACGTACAGGCAAGCATGAACAGTGGAAAAACCTGGGTGGGACTTTTGGGTTCTACCAGTATGGGATTAAACTCCAGGTTTACATAAGAAACTACATACTCAACATCTCCTCTCAGTTAACTAAGCAAAGTATCAAACTAACATGACCAGGACAATACTCTAAGTCCTCCCATTGCAGAGGATTGGATGGTGCCCATCCTGAAAGATACTTCTACCAGGAACCCTTAAATGTGACCTTATTTGGGAAAAAAAGACTTAGCTGATGTAATTCAGTTAAGGATTTTGAGATAACCCTGGATTATTTGAATGGGCCCTAAATCCAATGACAGATGTCCTTATAAAGACAGAAGAGAGGACACAGAGAAGAAGAAGACCCTGGGAAGACAGGATAGAGTGAAGTAGCCCAAGCCAAAGAATATCTGGAGCCACCAGAGTCTGGATAAAATAAGGAAGGAGGTCTTAGATCCTTTGTAGAAAGTGTGGTCCTGCCAAGAGTTTGATTTCAGACTTTTGGTCTTTGGAATTATGAGAAAATAAATTTCCATCATTAAAATATCAGGATGTCAGAATAGACTTACAAGTTACCAGATTCATGGCATTTGATACAGCAGCCACAGGAAACTGAAACACCCCTTAGATCCACTCCAGCTTCAGCTCTCTGATGATGGCAACTCTGGCCATCCAGGCCAAAGTCCTCGGAGGGCCATCTTGGACTCCTCTCCTTCTCCCATACCTCTCATTTGAGACATCAGTAAATCCCATCCCTCTACTTGCAAAATATTACTAGAAGCTAATTATTTCTATTTCCATTACTATAGCCACCACAGAAACTACCAGCATCTCTTGCCTAGCACATTACAAAAGGCTCCTCACTCATTTCCTTGTTAAGATTGTGTGTGTGTGTGTGTGTGTGTGTGTGTGTGTGTGTGTGTGTGTGTGTTTGGGGAGTGTACTGGGGGTTTAACACAGGAATATTCTAACTCTGAGCTACACCCTCAGCCCTAACTTACGTATTTGTTTTATTGAAACCAGGTCCAAGTTGCTGAAGGTCTTGCTAAGTTTCTGTGTTCAGTCTCAAACTTGTGATCCTTCTATCTCAGCCTCCCAAGTACTGTGATTACATGTGTGCATCATCACGAGATCATGTATTATTATACTCAATTTCAACAGAGAAGCCCGAGTGACTCTTTAAAAAAACAAATTTTCCCACTGAAATACCTCCAGTCCTTCCCTATTTTACTCAGAGCAAAATACAAAGATGCTAATATGGTCTTTACAGCCCAGCTCAACTGCCCCAACCCTCAACTCTCTGTGAAAACTTACCAGAATATGGACAAAACTTGTAACCATTTCCCTGTACTTTACCCTGCTGTATCTCTTCCATGACTAGCATTCTGACAAGTTACATGATTTTTAGAAGTCAGTTCATTGACTGTCTCCCTTCACTAGAAGTTGACTGCCATGACAGCAGGGGTTGCTTTGTTTTTTTCTTTCCAGTATTGCTGTATCCTGAGTTCCTAAAACAGTGGTCAGCATATTCTTTCCCCAAATGCTAAAGGAGTGAATATTTCACATGCGACATGGGCCATATGGTCCCCATTGGCACTATCTAACTTTACCCTTGTAGTGTGAAAGCTGCATGGATTCTGTGTTCCAGTGACACTTTATTTGTTAAAGTAGGTGTCGGGAAGGACTTGGCCTGTGAGTTATAGTTTTCTAACTTTGTTCTTTGTTCTATAATAATATCTAGCACCTAATATTTGTAGAATAAACAAAGTGAAATACATGGAAGTGGGAAGGTAACCAGTCCTCTCAGAGCTCCATTTTCCTTAGCTACAAATGCAGTATCTTCCTACAATACCTATGCTAATGTATAAGGTATGAATGAGAAAAGATAGGAGGGAATCCTGGTTCAATGTCATGTGTATGCAATATACAATAGAGCATTTCTCTTTCTGCCACTTAAAAAGAGTAGGCAAAAGTAGATCATGTTATTTAAAACAGCATCTTGTATTTGCACGATGTTTACTAACTGCTTGTGCATGCTTCATTTCAAAGCATCTTCACTGAAGCCTGGGGATGTAGCTGGAGTAAGGACCATCATACACGTAGAGTTGTGATCTCAGTGGGGGGAGTATGAGAATGCCAGCCTAGGCCCCGATCTCGGACCCTGATCTTGGATGTGCTGTTCCCACCATCATGAGTATAATTATTAGAGATATTTTGGGAAATAATGCTACTTTTCTAAACTATAACATACTTCAATTTTGTTCCAGCGTCAGTCTTCCCATTCCTAGCTCCAAACCTAACAGCTACATTGGACAAAGACAGAATCTCTGCAACACATCTGGCTATACTAATTTGCTGAGTAAGTGCCACAGTGGGATATATTTTTATTTTCCCCCCTCAGTGTAGATTCAAGGCAATGCACAATAGAGAGGCATAAACAGCAGAGGGAAGGTACCTTGTAAAGTGCAGAAAGGGCACTGAGATGTGGTAGGAGTAAGATTTCAATTTATATACAGGGCTCCAGCTAGCATGAATTAAAAGAAATGGCTGCTGTACAACCCACCTTTCCACTTCCACTTTGCTACACAAAAAATTTGAATATCGAACATCTATACCCTGGTATTAAGAAGAATGTTCTTTCAATTAGTCATAGGGATTTCTAGGGAACTGGTATGTCAATATAGACCAGAAAAAAATCATCAGGATACCCGATATCCTGGAACCAGGAATACTGACCCAAATAATAAATTGCCAAGGTTTCCTTCTGCCCCATGCCCTCTTATTTATGCTCTTTCTTTAAAGAGAAAGCAAACACATCATCTTGCCTTTTAGTTTTCTGGACACCTGTCTAGAAAAACCTACTCAAGAAAACCTATGTATTTCTATTTCTTGTATATCATTTCTCTCAAACCCTTTCTTACTTTGTTCTTTATTTCAACAAAAAGAAATGCTAATTTCATTGGGTTTTCGTATCCACAGTGGAGAAGTCCTTCATAATTCATGGATCACTGGTCAAGCCATCCTCATTAATTTTGTGTCACAAAAGACTTAGGGACCATTAATCTCAGGATTATTGACACTAAGATGCAGTAGCTTTTTAAGATATTGATGCGGTTTGAATGGGCTTTTGTGTATTAATTTGGATTTAGTTAATGTAGTTAGGGTGGGAAAGAAAAAGATTAAAAGGGCGCTATGACTAAAAGGCCATGTTAGCCAAGAGCTATGTTGGTAATAAGATCATTTAAATGTATTTTGGTAATGTGCAGGCACCATTGTTTGAGGAGTGGGATGAAAGGGAAGGATCATATTGGAAACAGCAGGGGAATGGTTTTCTTCTGCATCTCAACTCTGCCAGCAAGGCAACCAGAGAAGAGAAAGGCTAAATGAACACAAAATTTGGGGTTGCTGCACAAAATAGGATCAAAGAAAAGGGAAGAATAATCGGAGGTAATGATGGTAATTTGTTTTCTAGTTCAGAGATAATTGACCCACACAGAAGACATAATTATGGCACATTAAGGAGACAGAAAGAGAGACAAAGGCAAAGGCATGGCATGATAACAAATATGATTCAAGATCCTGTAATTATGATGTTTCTAAAACCACAATATTTTGATATTAGCCTTTCAACCCTTGAAATACAGAAACAGCAGAAAACCAAGCAGATCCCCATTTTACTTGCCAGATTTGTGTTTTCTTTTCTTTGCTTCTTTCTATTCCTTCCCCTTTTTAGGTTTCTCCTAACAGCTGCCAGTACTTGAATGGTATCTGCTAGTAATAAGAATGTAGGAAAATGGAACAAAATGATAGTCTATTTAGACGAGAAGGGCGAGCCTGCAGAGAGAATTTCCCACTCCTGCCTTTTCATATCCAGCTCAAGCTTGATATTTTGGGCTCAGTCTGAAATTTTTGAAGCTCTCAGCTGAGATTTATTTCAGTTGAGTATTTCCCAAAGTGTGACTTATGAGGCACAAAGATGATTTTAGGTTGTGTGTGGATACTTTTTTATTGCATCAGTTATGGATTTATTTTAATGAGCATTGAAGATGTTAGTCATCCCTTAAATCTCTACCATCATGGTTGTTATTTGCTTAGGATGAAGTCAAGTCAAAACAGTAAGTCAATTTACTGGGTAATGCTATATAAATAATTACAGCAATGGTGCATGACTTTGGTACAAATCATGACAGTGGCTCAGGAGTTACTGACATATATGAAAGGCTAGTTTAGCTCTTGCATTTCCCTCATATCATGGCACTGTTCCATTGGTGCTCCATGATAATAAAATAAGAGACAGGTAGAATGGCAATTCTGAAACATCATCAAAGGGTGGAAACTTTGGTGCTATATACTGACCACACTAGTATTATTCCCAGCAATCTCCAACTTTCAGATATCTGGACTTGTATAACAAATCAACTGCTGGCTGCTACAGGTCAGCTACTCATCTGGAGAGTATTTACAGAGAAAGCCCGACATACTACTGAGTTCAAAGGGTCCAGCAGAGATGCTAGGGTTTCACTGTGTGTGTAGTTGGAAGTGGAGGTTGGAGTGTTGGGTTAACTGCAGGTATGAGATTATGCCTCACAGCAGAACCATGCAGCCTCTTTAATTAAGATTGGTGGTGTCAAGAAAAACACACAAGTCCATTAAAAGAAATTCAGGCTGGGCATGATGGTGCATGCCTGTGTTAGAAATGGACTTTAGGGAAGCTGCAAAGAATCAAACAGCCAAACAAAACAACTACAACAACAACAACAA
>PVLC010010523.1:0-50134 GCA_004027655.1 Graphiurus murinus | reverse complement strand
CTAGGGAAACTATATTGTTCGTTTGGCCACTGCCCCCAAAAGTTTGTGTTGGTGCGTATGTATTTTGTTTTTACTAGCATCTGTAAAAAATTTACTTCTCCCTAAATGGTCCAATTGAAATGCCATTACTTTAAAGAAAGCTTATGTAATTCCAGCCATCAAACAGAGAGACTACCTTACCCTTTTTTTTTTTTTTTTTGCGGTACTGGGGATTGAACTCAGGGGCATTCTACCTCCGAGCTACACCCCCAGCCCTATTTTTTATTCTTTATTTTGAAACCGAGTCTCACTAAGTTGCGGAGTGCCTCACTAGGTAGCTGAGGCTGGCCTTGAACCCGGATCCTCCGGTCTCAGCCTCCCGAATGCTGGGATTACAAGCGTGTGCCACCACGCCCGGCTCTATACCTTACCCTTTGATAGACATTACTTTATTTGGGTTATACTTTACTCATTTTTCTATCCCTCACCCTAAAAAACTAAACAGATCATCAAGAACCCGTGAATAGGGAACATTTCCTAGTGATTTTTAAGACCTCCATGTGCAGCATAGCATCTTAGTTACTGTTAGAATAGGTACTTGTGACAGAAATATATGGATGGATAAGTGGAAGAATAATGAAATAATTTATTAAAGGAAAAACTTATAACCCTGAAAATGTACTACCAGAAAAAAACTGATATCGTAAACATGCTGTTGCTTTTGGAAGTCCCACTTTTTGAAAACATAGTCATGTCTTTTATCTGTTCTTTTCAGTGTCTGGCAGGCGTGGGGCCATGTTGGAAACATTCTGGTACATCAACAGACAGCAGGACCCCGACCATGGATTCAACACTAATTTAATTTTAAAAACACATTAGTATCATCTACATTCTGCTTTTGGGCAATGATTCAATCGTGAGGCTTAAAAACCTCCAGCAATTCACTGATGAGACAAATATCAATGAAAAATTGATAAGTCGCTGTGATAGAGCCAGTTGGAGCAACAACCAGCGCAAAGGAAGGGGTTTCGAAAGTGCCGGTTAAGCGAATCTGGATCATATAAGCTGGCCAGCATTATCATCGTTCATCATTCCCAGCTGCATTTCCACAGTAGGTGATACTGTTCAGTTGAGGAAATCAATTTATCTATTCATCTCAACTCAATTATTCATAAATTCTGTCACACTAAGGAGACATAGGAGAGTCAATGGACGATGGAATCTACAAGTTGAGATCATACTAAATTTTATGCAATGGAGTTAGAAGAGAACTCAGAAGGTCATTTCTTGCTTCCCCCTCCCCCAATTTCCTTCTCACAGAAAGAGTCTCTTTTGCACAAATTTTGGCTAGCCATTGTTCACTTTCACAGAGTCAAAAGACTGGCACATTTTGTCGTTCAGGTTTCTTCCCAGGTATCATCTAAGAGCTTGGCTGACCGGGACATTTAATCAGAGTTACTGAGTCACTTAATATATTATTATTCTCTTTCATTTTCTTTGAAACACTTACTTTCTCTGCTTGTTTATCTCTACCCAACAATATATAAGATGTATAAGAGAAGGATCTTGTTCAAACTGCTCAACTGCTCAACTGACGTATCTACATTATCGAGTACAGTTTCAGACACATGAACCAAAAATCAATTAATAGATGCTACATATTATTCAATGAAACTAAGATATATTTAAAACCCATGGTTATTACCTTCCAAAGCAGTTTGCTCTACTTTTTAATTGGTGCCTTATAGTTATAAATCACAGTGAGATTCAAAGTGGTAGAAACATACATGCACCCAGTGGTTGGTGTGTGTTTCCCTCTGGTCCTTCTACAGGCTAGTTTGAAAATTGAAATCTCCTCCGCTGACTTATTAAGTTAGACCTAGTTCAAGCTTGTTTAACTCAATTATTCTAATGTTTGAAGACTGGACCTTGATTCAATGAGCAAGTGACTGAGTTTCACTCCTTCCCCTAGGCTCTGAGACGACAAAGATGGACAAGATTAAGTCCCTGTCTTCAAGAAGATCCCTCTGAAGTTCTGGACAACCATCTCCATCACGTCCCCTTTTTCATGGTTTCAATCGAGTTCAGTTGTCCATGTGGTTGTTTAAAAATTAAATGGTGAACAACCTTTTCAAGGACAATGAAAAGGTATTCTTCTATTTCAAATTGTGTACATTTTCATATGTGAGTTATCAATGGAAAATCAAATCCTTTGCCTTGTACCTCTGAATCATCTTGCAAAAAAATTCTTTTTTCACAACTTGGAAATATGATACTGCTAACTATTGTCAGAAACACCTTTACCCACATGACTTTAATTCAGTGATATGAAATATATCAGAATTGCATTTACATCCTCTCTGTACTCTGCTCCTGACTGTCTCCTTTTAATAAACTCCACTGAGAAAAAGATGTTTTTATTTCTGAGTTACAGTGTTTCCAAAGGCATGATACGGAGACCTTGATAGCTTACTAAGTGATAACATTTTCTATAGGCAACACACATAAATAAAGTGACTTGTTTTAACCCGTAGTCATCATAGGCACTGCCCGTTGTCTTTCTGTCTGTAGCTGAATTAAATAGATGTTTTTATTCTGCCAGAAATCTCACTCCCCCCACTTTTGCTTTTGTCTCCCTGTGAGAGGGATGAGACCTCCTCTGTCAACTCAGAAGCTCTTACTGTCACCAGGCAGAAAGAAAGCACCTCTCGCCGCATATGAGGACTATCGTCTGCCAATAGATTTGGCTGTCAACCACCCAAGAGCACTGTCACTCAATGTCAAACCACTAACAACAAAGCAATTATCCACACAAAAAAAGAAAGAGAATCAGAGGACCCACGTTATGTAGATAAAACAGAACCAGCGAAAAATGTAGCAGGCGCCTCAGCAAACTAATGTGTTTTCCTCCTCTCCTCCATACCCGTGTTTTGCCACATTGCCCATCAGCCTGCCTAATTTTTTTAGTGCAAAGTTTTGCAAGTAATTTTAGGAAATAGTATCAAAGTATATAGTTTTCCAGAGAACATACATTCTTTTATTAGTAGTTCATGTGTGTGTGTGTGTGTGTGTGTGTGTGTGTTACTAGAAATTGAACCCAGGGACATTTTACCTCTAAGCTACACCCCCACCCAGCCCTTCTGATTTATTTTATTTTCTCTTATTTTATTTTTTTTTTTGCATTACTGGGTACTAAACCCAGAGGCATTCTACCTCTGCACTACACTCCCAGTCCTATTTTTATTCTTTATTTTGAATCAGGGCTTCACTAAGTTGTGGAGGGCCTCTCTAAGTAGCTGAGGCTGGTCGCGAACCTGGATCCTCTGGTCTCAGCCTCCCAAGTACTGGGATTACAAGTGTGCACCACCACACCCAGTTTGATTTTTTAAAAATTTGAAACAAGGTTTTGCTAAGTTGCCAAAGCTGGCCTCAAACCTGAAACTCTCCTGTCTCAGCCTTCCAAGTATTAGGATTACAAGTGTGTACTACTACACTAGGCTAGTAGTTCCACTTTATTTCTAGGAAAATAACATTTTCAGAATCAATTAATGTTCACATAAATCTGGCTCAATTTATAAAAGCCAAGCAAGCAGCAGTCCCTGAAAAAAGGGTTGTCACATACTGGATAACATTTTTTCAAATTATGTCAGTTAGTTTACTACTGAAGGGATTGTTTCGATAGAGCCATTAAAACAAACATGTTTTCACGATATGTTAATTTCTTTTTTTTTTTTGCGGTACTGGGGATTGAACTCAGGGGCATTCTACCTCCGAGCTATACCCCCAGCCCTATTTTTTATTCTTTATTTTGAAACCGAGTCTCACTAGATTTCGGAGTACCTCACTAGGTAGCTGAGGCTGGCCGCGAACCCGGATCCTCCGGTCTCAGCCTCCCGAATGCTGGGATTACAAGCGTGCGCCACCACGCCCGGCTCGATATGTTAATTTCTAAAACACAAAATACACAGAAATATTTCAGTTTTACTGTGGAAAAATATATGCAAAGAAAACAAAAGAAAAAAATGTATATGAACATGTTAATAATGATTATAGTAGTGTGAAAATTATGGGTATATGTGTTTTCTTTTTCTTCTATTCTTATTAACACCTATAAAAATCTATACTTTTTTAAAAACAGAAAAATACTATTTTTTAAATGGCTTATTGTTAACCCCTGGTATCATGTAGGGATATATAAGTCTAGAATTTTTCTTCATGCACAAATATCTACATTTGTCTATATTTATTTTATTCATTCATTCATTCAAATAATACTTAGTGGTAATATTTTTTAGTTCAAACTGTTCTAAACTCTGGACACAGCAGTAAAAAAAAAAGGGACAACAATTTCTGTCTTTTTGGAATAAAGCAGCATAAATAAAAAATATGTATTTTTTTATTGACAGATGCCATGAAGAAAATAAAAAGAGAGAAAGAAAGGAACAAAGAATTTGCAAAACAACTAGAAAACACATAATAAAATGGCAGTACTAATTCTGTACCTATCCATAGTTATTTGGAATATAAGTGGATTAAATCCTTTCAATTAATATATATGGAATGACTCAATGTTTACTTTTTAAAATAAACTCTTTTTTACATAAACTGAAAGTGAGAAGCTGGAAAAAGATATTCTATTCAAATTGAAATCCTGAAAACAGGGTTAGCTATACATGTATCAGACATAGGGTATAATTTTAAGTGGATACAATAGAGTTGGAAGCAAGAAAGGAACAAATGGATATTAAAATTTAGTGATGGGGGGGCTAGACAAAATGTATAAAATACTATAACTCTCAATAAAACAAATTTTAACCTACAGGTTTCTGTAAAGCTTTTGCAAGTATGAATCCAGAATCCAAACCAAAGTTTGTAGACAAACATGGTAAGACAATATTGGTTTCTCAACAGGTTGAATTTTGCCCCAAGTTATGCAGTTCTTCATTTTCTTAATCCTGTTTTCATTTAACAAATAATTATTAAAGACCTACAATATGCTAAAAACTAGGCTAAGCTCTGGGGATGCAGTGGTGAAAACTGAGACCCAGTCTTTGCTTGTCCTAGAGATGAGATTCAGCTAGTAAAGGTGGATAGAAATGAGACAAAAGATAACTCTTGACTCAGGTTCAAGAGTTTCAGCCTTATTCATGCATCTATTTTTTATTTGCCCTGTATGTTTGGCAAAGGAATTTCCTTTCTCTGGAGAAAATCTCCATCATTTATAAAATAGATGGATGAACTAATAGCTTATCCTTGAATTTCCATTCAGGTCTATAAAAAATTCCATGATTCCATTTGATGATTTCTGAGGAATCTTCTTATTCACATTAATACCACTAGTAGGAAGATAACATGGCCTCCCCAGGAAACTTCTGACACACTGAGAATAGTTTATGACATATTTTTCCCCTGAAATTTGCAATCTTAAGTCACCATAATCATTGTTTTTTTATTAATACTGTTACACTTTTCAGGCACTAAAATTTGTAATAGGAAATAATAGGAACATGCCCTAGAAAATATAAAATTAATGAAATTACCCCCAAATATTCAGAAAATATTAAGAAATGGGATAGCTCAAGAGATGTCAAATGATTATTTACCTAATTTAACCCAAACCTCGTATATTAATATTAGATATAGATGGAATAAAAATATGCCACCCCAATATGCTGCTCTGACATGTTGACTATTTTCAGTTAAAGGCAGTTGAAAAACCACAGGTACAAGAACATCGCCCCACCCTTAGTCTTGTTTCTTAAGATGCAGAAGATGAAATTCCCATGTGAAAATGCCATCGTCATCCTAGATGGCAAACATTCTTATCACCAAGGATGAGAAGATGAGCCAATAGAATTTTCTCCAGAGCTTATTAAATCACTCTTATCTTGTATCCTCCACATATAATATAGTTACTTCTTCACAACTGCTTACTCTTTATCTAATTCAGAACATAAGTGTTCAACATTAAATGTAGTTTTGGGGTCTTATTTCCTTAAAAGGGGTCTCATTTCACATAAAACTGGTAATAAACCATTTCATATGCTTTTTTTCAGTGCCTCTCTCTTTTGTCAATGTAATACTCAGGTCTAGCTGGAAAAAACCCTAAATCTTAGTCTGTTTTGTGTTGCTCTAACAGAATGCCACATACTGAGTGATTTATTGAGAGAAGAAACTAATTTGCCATAGTTCTAAGGGTTGGAAAGTCCAATGTCAAGGGGCTGCATCTGGTGTCTGTCTGGTGAAGGCTTGCTGGGTGCATCTTCACATAGCAGAAGGCAGAGAGTCAAGGGAGTGAACTTCCTATGTCAAGCCCTTTTATAAAGGTATCTAAAAGAGGAATCCCCATGATCTCGTAATCTCTTAAAGCTCTTACTTCTTAATACCATCATATCAGCAACATCTGAGTTTTGGAGGGAACTATGCAAATTGCAGAAAACAATAAAAGTAAGACCATTTCCTTTGTATGCATACATATTATATATTTGTACACAAGTATATATATGTATATACTTCTTTACATTCTGGGTTTTATATTTTTTCAGGTGGATCATATCAAAATATTAAATTATAATCTTAGAAGAAAAAAATTATACAATGAGATAAATTTTGATTTTGATCTTTAGATAAGATATATTACATATAATTTGAAAATTGTGGAATATCATGGAAATATGAAATAGAATAAAGAAGATTGGGAGAATCATTTTGCTTTTGGAAGATTAATAAGATTAAATTTTTTACAGAAGGCCAATTTTACTACCATTAATGTTTTTGCCTATTATATATCATTTGTCAAAATTTTAGTATAAAGTACATTATATAATTTATACCAAAGTCTGAATTATCATACATGAAATTCAAAAGTGGCATGTACATAATATTAATGAGTAAAAGTATAGGAAGAAATACAAAGTCCTTCTCTGTGGAGACGGTAACCAACTGAAGGACTTCTGCCTTGTTTTTTCTTTTACACTTTCTCTGGTATTTGCTCATTGATTCTGTCTGGTAACTCTACTTTGAAGAAAAACATGTAATCTGTCTTTAAATACAAAAATCAGTAAAATGAGACATGTATAATGATAAGATGCGTGACCAAGGAAAGCTTTAACATCAAGAAATTACAAGCCAGGCATGGTGGTACACGCTTGCAATCCCAGTACTTGGGAGGCTGAGCCCGGGGGATCCAGGTTCAGGGCCAGTTTCAGCTTCTTAGTGAGGCTCTCCGCAACTTACTAAGACCCTGTTTCAAAATAAAGAATAAAAAATAGGACTGGGGGTGTAGGGTGTAGCTCAGAGGTAGAATGCCCCTGAGTTCAATCCCTAGTATTGCAAAAAAAAAAAAAAAGAAAAGAAAAGAAGAAAGAAAGAAATTATATACTCACTTTATGAAACTTCTACATGGTGGCCAAAAGTCAATGTATTTATATTTCTTATCCAAGAAAACATTGATAAAGAACTATGAATCTTAATTTCTAGATGGAAATTCTAAGTCAGTTTTCTAGACAAGAGGGAAAGGTCAAGGAAGCAGCACTAATTTTCAAAGCATATCAGATGGAAGGCACCACGTTGTCCTATAATCCTCAGGCCCTCAGGACCCACAGGTCATACATGTTGTCTCTCATCAAAGACAGATATATTTTATTTATCTTTGGTTTCCCGTCACTCAGCACAATGGTGGCACATGATCCAATACTGGCTGCATATTTATCACAATGAAATTAATCAAACATTAGTTATAAGTAAGGACACCCTGATTATAGAACAATTTCTATGCCCAAATTAACTATTTAATCTTCAATCATAGTTCCCACTGTTAAAATTGCATTATTCTACTTATTTGGTAGAAAGAACAAAGATCTCAAATGGTGGGTATGTCATTCCTATTTTGAGCAATTCAAATTAAAAAGGAATGCACACACATATACATTTACATAAATTATATAAACTAGAAACATGGTGGAATCATGGGATATACATTTTTTGTATATATTCTATGTATTATTAAAAATATATGAAGCCAGGCATGGTAGCACACGCTTGTAATCCCAGCATTTGGGAGGCTGAGACCGGAGGATCCGGGTTCGTGGCCAGCCTCAGCTATCTAGTAAGGCACTCTGCAACTTAGTGAAATCCTTTTTCAAAATAAAGAATAAAAAAATAGGGCTGGGGGTATAGCTCGGAGATAGAATACCCCTGAGTTCAATTCCCAGTACTGCAAAACAAACAAACAAACAAAAAAACAAATATATATATATATATATATATATATATATATATATATATATATATATATATATTCATTCTGTTTCAAGTTGTAGACAAAATTACCTTGGGGTTATTCCAAACTTCATGAAAGCTGCTTGCTAGACATCTTCATTGGGATAGTGATGATGATAACGGTCTTGGTAGCAAATGCGTATAAAGGCTCACTATACCTTCTCAAAATGCTTTGCACATCTTAACCCCTTCAATTCCAATAGTAAGTGTATGGGGCTATCTGTGCTCCCAACTTACAAATGAGTCAACTGTGATTAAGAAACTTGCCTTGATCAGTTAGTACCTTAAATTTTATCTAGTGCATTCAACTTCAAATTTCATGCTCTGAAACAGACTAATGATGTCAATATTAATATGTCATATATATACAAGAAAAATTTTAAGATATGTTAATCAGTGAATACCAAAAATTGATTTTATCTTACAAATTACAATTCTGTTATTATAGAATAGGTACATTTAATTAGAAATGGCTATTGGGAGTAGTAACAGATTATTTCATTTCCTGATACCAAGATATTGAATAATCTAATTCTTTAAGAATTTTAAGAGAAGAATCATTAAGTTTAGATAAAATAACATCACCAACTTAATCTTGAAGCAATGAATATTACTGGTAAATATTTCTTTCTGCACATGTTTATTGTAAATGATCAGTTTCACAAAGTGCAATTCAATTCAGTTGATAATTATTAACAATTTTACCAAGTTTTGGGTTATTTAATGTGTGTGTGTATGTGTGTGTGTGTTTCTGAGGAATGACACCAGGAACCTTCTACCTTTGAGCTATCCCCCTAGCTGTATTTTATTTTTGAAACAGAGTCTCAGTAAGATGTGGAGGGCCTCACTAAGTTGCTGAGGCTGGCAGTGAACAGGTATTTCTCGTGTCTCAGCCTCTCAAGAATTGGAAAAACAAGAGTGTAACACTTCACCCAGCTCCTTTAATTCAGTTTTCAAATTAAATTCTTAAAACAGAAGGAGGACTGGTAGAGTGGAGAAGGGGGACTAGGGCTTACAAGGAGGGGAGAAAAGAGGAGATACTGGGGAATAAAATTGACCAAATTTAAGTTATATACACGCACAATTATGTTACAATTAATTCTACTATTATGCATCATTTTAATGTACCAAAGTTTTACTTTACTTATAGTTATGTGCTTTGATTGGTGCATTATAGTCTCACATCATAGTGTAAATCATGTTGACAGTGACATACATGCACACAGCACCTAGTACCCCTCCTTCCCCGCCTCCCTATTTCCCACCTTCCCAATGCAGAAGACTGAGACTGATGCTGGTATATTCATGAATACACGTAGTCAATGGTAGTATTTCCATCAATGAACCTCAGTCTTCCTCCTTCCCTTCCCTAAGACCACCTCCCTGGCTTCAGTGAAGTTTCTCCTCCATTATCTGGAGTCCCTCTGTTGTCCCATTTACTCCCTAGTTTGCAAATATTAGAGAAAACATATGCCCCTTTACTTTATGTAACTGGCTAATCTCACTTAACATAATGTTCTCCAGATCCTTTCGTTTTCATGCAAATGACATTTTGTTCGCCTTTATTGCTGAGTAGAATTCCATTGTGTGTATTTCCCATAATTCTGTAACCAATTCATGTGTTGTTGGACACAAGTTGGTTCCATAATTTGGCTATTGTGAATTGTGCTGCTATGAACATGGGTATGCATATATTACTGTAGTTCTCTGATTTTGGCCCTTTGGAAAGATACCCAGGAGTGTATAACTGATCATATGGTGGATCCACTCCCAATTTTCTGAGGAATCTCCACACAGTTCCCCTTAGTGATTGAAGTAGTTTGAAATTCCACCAACAATGTAGAAGAGTTCCTATTTCCCCACATCCTCACCAGCATTTATTGTTTTTTGACTTCTTGATAATTGTCATTCTGATTGGGGTTAGATGGAATCTCATTATAGTTTTGATTTGCATCTCCCTGATTGCTAATGAAGTTGAACATTTTTTCATGTATCTATTGGCCATTTGTATGTCTTCTTTTGTGAAGTGTCTATTCAATTCAGTTGCCCATTTCTTGATTAGATTATTGTTTTTTTAGTGTAAAAATTTTTAAGTTCTTTGTATATTCTAGATATTAGTCACCTATCAGAAGGATAGCTAGCAAAAATCTTTTCTCATTCTGTAGGCTTTCTCTTTAGACTCTTGATGGTTTCCTTTGATATACAGAAACTTTTAGGTTTGATGCCAACACACTTATTAATTATTGTTTTAATTTCCTGAGCTTTGGGGGTCTTGTTGAGGAAATTTCTACCTGTGCCTATGTATTGGAGTTATGCCCTCCTCTAGTAGTTTCATAGTTTCTGGTCTAACTTCCAGGTCTTTAGCCCCAACTTCTAACCACTACTTTCAACTCATATATTTTTTTGTGTGTGTGTGAGAACGTTCATACATAAGAATGTCATTAAAATCTTTTTCTTACTAATCTGTGAGTGCGATTTTAACTCCATAGGTCCTTACTCTCAGAAAATAAAAGGGAGGGACAAAAGTTTTTCATTCTCCACTGTTTCTTTTTGTCATTGACTAAAGTGGACCTGATTAAGAGAGGAACTTACTAACCAGAAAGGAAGGTACCTGCTTCCCCCTTCCTGTCATTTTACTGCAGATATCCTACTAACACTGTCCTGTAAGAATTTTTTTAGATACAATTTTACTTTATTCTAAAGCTGTATGTGTTTATATGGTAAGCTTTTTGTTTGTTTGTATTTTGGTTTTAGTATTATTTATTTATTTGCATGATGTCTTTTTGTCTTATCTCTGGCACTTCCAAATCTAATAGCTAAAAATATAAAGGAAGTTTAAATACTGTGTCATACTTAGTGCATATGAATAGGTTTCTTAAAGTCTTTGCCAATTTGGGCATCTCCCAACTTGGAAATTTTCCCAGATGGGTGCACTTAAAAAGTTATGTCATTCTTCAAGTTGTTGTTGACAAATGTTTCTGTGGATGCTAATAGACATAAATGCTATTTTTTTTTTATTTAGACTAAGTATAGAAGTGGAGCATTTAAACAGCACATTAGAGATTCTTATCAGCCAGGAGTGGAAAAGAGCCTGGGAGAGAGGCAGAAATATTACAATTGCATCTATCGATTAGTTTGTGTGTTGGCTATGCTGAAATACAGGGTTTGAAGGATTCTAGCCAGGGATCAGAGGTGGGTTGTGTTTACTTCCATGGCAAGGGTGAACTCACATGTCTAAATTTTTAACATAAAATAAAAATGTACTCCTAACTATGTTAGTTATTCCTATTATCAAGAGTATAGGTGAGGATTCACAGGGCTGGAAAATGAACCTGCAGGTTTGCTAATATACTTCTTCCCAAACTCTACTCAGAATATTGAAAATATTCACTGAGTAGCAGATGGGAAAGGATGAGACTCATGGGTTAAGTTCTCATTATCCGAACCAAGGAAAGAGTTTTCTATAAACACACACATGAAGAGAGAACAGTCCCAGGTCATTGCATCTTCCTGAATTTGAATAGGGAAATCATCTCATTTCTTATAACAGTGTCTTTTCCAATTTCTCTGGCTTTCTTCAAAGAAACACCAGAAAAGGAAAGGGGGAACACTCAAAAAAAAATTATGTGAATGCAAGCAGAGAGCTATAGAACACAATTTCTAAAACAAGGTAATTCCTTCGGAAGTTCAAGGTTAGGAGAGTATCAAATTGATCCCCAAATAAGACATGTATTAATATTTAATATGATTTTCTCCTGTCCCTGTGCCAGTCAGACATTTGGTCCCTAGCATGACATTAATGAGACTGTGATCTCTTTGAGATAGACACCGTGTCTGGTTTATTTTTTCATACCCCAAGGGAACTGTCCCAGTGTCTAGTACTTAGGAGGTGCTTAATATATATTTGAAGAAAGAAGTCATAAAGGATCAGCCCTGGGTTTGTCTCAACTAAGATTTCACTTCTATTCCAAATCAGTTACTTCCCACCACACAGCTTTGAAACACTTTAGGTTGTCAGTAAATAAATATGAATAAATACAAATCATCATTACATTAGCAAGATTAAATAAACACCAAACCAGGAGTTGTTGACACCATTTCCAGTAATAACATTTTCTTGTCTTCGGACATAATTCTCTGTGTTGTTCTTTTTCATAACTATTAAAAAATGAACTATACCCATTTAAATTTTTTTTTCAGTATAGTGGGCTTTCTTTCTTTCCTTTCCCCCTGAGGCAGAGGGGAGTCAGTGGGAAAGTGTTGGCAATTGCAAACAAAAACTATTGCTTTGCTTCAGGTTAAATCACTTACCCCGCTGTGAAGCAATTAGAATCCATTTCGCTATTGAGCACAGCGAGGTGCTTAATAAAAGGGTCACAGGGAGGGGTATAAGAAGATGGCCACTAAGTTCTGACACTGGCAGAAGCCCCCAGCCAGCAGTGCAAAACGGTCACTATCCTGCCTCCCGACATGGAGGTCCATCTCCTGAATCCCCATGTCTCATCTTGGAAAGACTAGAGAGTTCTAGAATTTACAACCTGCAAAAGTGTGGCAAGTGATTGCATGCATTTTCAAAATAAAGAATAATAAAATAGGGCTGGGGCTGTAGCTCAGAGGTAGAATGCCCCAAGGTTCCATCCCCAGTACAGAAAAAAAAAAAAAAAAAGATAAAAAATGCTATTTTATTAAATTTTATTTTACATGATAGAGAATGTTGCCAGAGTTTTTTACATACATGATAAATCTCTCGCTTTTCTTATTTATTGGCAAGTGATGAAAGTCAAAAACAATTCATCACCTGCTGGGGCCACTCATATATAAAATCAAGCCCGCTGTTATGCACTGTGCTTTAAATCAAAACTACACATCTAACACACTCTCTCTCTGAAACATCCACTCACTGGGAGGAAAGAAAAGGCAAACATAATAAATGTCTTCCCAGAAACAAAGGCAGACCCACAGTCGGCCAAAGCAAAATGTTCTCTACCTACATTGTCCTTCATAAAGAATGATAATGAAGAAGCAATCCAAACTTTTGATGGTACCATCTATGTCTGGAACCTATTTCCTTGACTAATTAGCAACCAACTTTTTCTTAAGGTTGCTCAAAGCACATTGTGCTGAATAATTGTGTAAAGCACAACTTAACCAAAGCATTTTTTCCCTAAAAAAACCAAACACATTATGCAAGAAAAGGAAAGAAATGCAAAAGTTACTTTATTTTTGGCTTTTACAAAATCAGTCTGTTAAGTCAGGAAAATTACATAAATGGTAGGATTCACATATGGGTAATTTCGAATAAAAATGATGAAAGCACTAAGTACAAAAATTGTTAATAATAGACCTGCAGACTGTTAAGAAATACTCATTTTAATTCTACCCACCATGAATGCAAATTTCTAACACTGAATGCTGCCACAGTCCTAAAGTCATGCAGAAAGTCCTGCTTATGTCAGAGATGCTCTATAGCGTCTTAATTTAGAAAAGGAAAGCAATTCACATTTCCTATGCATACTTTGACCATGACAATGGTTGGTTGAATGTTATTTTGAGTCCCTGTGGCTACTGCCCATTTAATTCCAGTGGAGAAAGATAATGGCTCCCTGGCATAGCAATTTATCATGCTACTGCTAGGTCTGAATTCCACATTCAGCCACTGCACATGAAAGTGATCCACAAGCCAGGACAACTTGAAAACCAATGAAATGCCTTTTATCAGTTGTGGTTGATCATTGCAAAAATATAATTTTTTTTTTTATTGCTTTGTTTTAGGGGGTAGTAGCACATTCAGGCCCGCAAGGATTTTCTACTCTTGTTGTGGGTTAGGATATAAAATGAAACAGAAAACCTGCAACAAAGGTACTTCAAGAAGCACCCCCCCACACCAAAACAAAGAAAAAAGGCAGTGAATTTTGTTTTTACCTCTGCATCATTAAAAAATCAGTGAGACTTCTCTTCAAGAATTCACATTTTCAATATGTCTTTGTATCTCATGAAATGTTTTTTTTTTACAGTGGCCAACTGCAGTCTAGTAAACCCAGAGTTCATAACCAAATCTAATTTCTGAAACGATGACAGTGAATTTGGTTTCATCAACACTCTGACTAAAGTGACAGAATTATTTTAATGCGTTAGATTGCTCAACCATCTCTCTCAGGATACGGGTGAAACAGCAGCTACTTCACCAAACCCAATCTCTTTGTAAAGCCAGAAGTCAAGAGATTTATCATTGCCAATGCTGGCGATTAAAAAGTGTAATTCATCAATGCCATTTAGTGGCTAGTGAATGAGAGGATCAGACCTATCTGGAAGCTGGCTTTTAATGTTAAAAGGAGAATTCACCTAGACAGATAATCCATTCCTCAAAAGGGAACTGACTTTAAAAAGTCTATCTGATTGCACCTCATTCATTACTTGTATTTGGAAATGCCCTACCTAGCTGGTTTCCTGAGCCCTTAATTCCTCCCTACTATTCTCTGACCTCTGAGAACATTAACCTATTGGAAACATTTTCACAGTTATCTGGAAATCAAAGCAAATATAAAATGGAAAGTAGAGAAAACCTATTTTTAGGCCTCTGCCTCTTTGGTGGGCTGCCTTGAAGAATTTTCAAGTGAAAAGATAACTCACGACTAGGTTAGAAACAGAATATAACTGAACTGGGCAAGCCTTACTTATATATTTATTTATTTTGCTGGCACAGTCAAGTGATTTCCAGGGGATAGAGCTGGCCAAAGAACAACCTGTTCAGCTTATTTACAAGTCTATTAATAAATTTTGCTTTTTTATGAAGTTAATTTTTTCTGACATTATTAAAAATCATTTAATAATTCACCTGCACATACATGAAAACACATATACCAGGAAGCTTCACAGAAAATATATTTCCCATTCAGTGTTTTTAAACTATTCTACAGATACTATATTTTTTTTAAGTCACAAGATTGATGCTCAAATAAGTTTCAAAAGCCATTACAATTAAGGTCAGTTCCTTTGATTTTATTATTCCTCTTAAATAAATATGCTCTTGTGTAATTCCCAGATATATATCTTCCTTGTCCTCTTCTCTACATTCCTTTCTCTATCTCAACCTCTCTAATCTGCCAACCCTTTTAATAGAATTGTTTTCATAAAATTATAATTGCTTCACACAACAACATACTATCACACACTATCTTTTCTCTCACTGTAGAGATACTTTCTTTTATGCAATCCATCTCATGATTCAAATGTAATTTTAAAATGGAATTCATTATAGGTTTAAACCAATATTACTTAAAGAGTTATCCTTGGGCAAATGTCTGTCAATCATTCTTCATCTACAATTGGTAAAATTGTACCAGGATCTGAATCACTATCAGCAGTTATGTGGTCCATTAGAATTTTTTTTTTTTTTTTTTTTTTTGCCATTCCACGACTTTCTCCACAAAAGAAGTAAAATATAAAGATTTACCTTCTGGTGCAAACTACATTTCTTGCCATGATCCATTAAAAATAAGGCAAACACCAGCACTACGATGACAAAAGCTTCTTAAGTCTAATTAGTCTTATGCTTCATCTGGTTCTAACCTCTGTGGATTTAATAAATATATCCTCCTAGGGAGTTGGAATGAATCTAGTTTCTTCTCTGTTCCTCCCCTCCTCCTCTTCCCACCACTGAGTGGTTTCAGCGCATAGCATTCCAGGTCAGTTATTCACTCACATTTGCATATATGCATGCTAAGCTCATCAAGTGTTATGCCACAAAGTTGTCCTTATGGAGTGTACATTCTGCTCAGAGTCAAAAACAAATAATCTATTTTGAACAGAAGTGGTGATAATGGACATCCTCGTCTTGTTCCTGTTTTTAGTGGGGACTCTTGCAGTTTTTCTCCATTTAATATGATATTGGCTGTGGGCCTATTGTATATTGCCTCTATGATGTTGAGGTATGTTCCTTCTATTCCGATTCTCTGCAGTGCTTTTAACATGAATGGGTGTTGAATCTTGTCAAATGCTTTTAGCATCAATTGAAATGATCATGTGATTTTTGTCTTTGATTCTGTTTATGTGGTGAATTACATGGATTGTTTTTCGTATGTTGAACCAGCCTTGCATCCCTGGAATGAGCCCAACTTGGTCATGGTATATTATTTTCTTGAGGTGGTTTTGAATGCACATTGCTAGTATTTTGTTTAGCAGTTTTGCATATAAATTCATCAACGATATAGGCCTATAGTTTTCTTTTCTTGAGCTGTCTTTATTTGGCTTTGGTATTAATGTGATGTTAGCTTCATAGAATGTGTTTGGGAGAGTCCCATTTCTTTCTATTTCATGGAATAGTTTGAGGAATATTGGGATTAGCTCTCCTATAAATGTTTTATAAAATTCACTTGGAAAACCACCTGGCCCTGGGTTTTTGTTTCACCTAACCCCAATCAGAAAGGCAATCATCAAAAACATGAACAACAACAAATGCTGGCAAGGGTGTGAAGAAGTGGGAACCCTAATACATTGTTGATGGAATTGCAGATTAGTGCAACTACTTTGGAGAACAGTATGGAGGATCCTCAGATGAATGGGAATGAATTTACCATAGGATCCAGCAATATGACTTCTGGGTATCTGTCCAAAAGAATGGATACCAAACTATCAGACTAATGCATTTGTATCTATGTTTATAGGTGCACAATTTACAACTGCCAAACTATGGAACCAGCCAAGATGTCCATCAACAGATGAAAGGATTACAAAACTATGGGATATGTACACAATGGAATTTTACTCAGTCATAAAGAACTTTTAAAATCATGTTATTTGCAGGGAAATGGATGGATCTGGGAAACATTAAGCTAAGTGAGATTAGTCAGTCACAAAAAGTAAAAAATTGAATGCTCTCTCTAATATGAGGAAGCTAGGGAGAAAATGGGGCATAAGAGGGACTCCAGATGAAGAAGGAGAAACCTTAGATGAGTAAAGAAGGTGACTTAACTGAAGGTGATGGGGGGGGCACCCGAATGAACATGATATACTTTCACAAACATATCAAAGTCAATCACTAACTGAACCTGAGAAGGAGGGAGGGTGAGGGAGTGGCACAGAAATTGGGAAAGGATTAAAGGAGAAATGTGTCCATGTATGCCTTTACCAGTTTGTACCTAAAAAAGATGTATGATTACAATGTACCAATTAAAATAAGAAACAAATAATCAAGCAACCAAATATATTAACTATATTTTCAGAAAACGGTAAATGTGAAAATCCATTATTATGTCATTAAATCTAGAAGGATACTGTGGCATATATGTGATGTTTCAGAGTGAGTACTTGCACTGAAAATCATCGGTATCTGAATTGAGATGAGGAAAAAACTGTCAGAGGAAGAACTGTGTTTGGTAGAAGAAAGCAATTAATACAAAGGTGTTGGGGGGGATGAGTTTCCATATTAGACAAATAAGAACAGGCTCATTGGAGTCAGTGAGAGGTGGCTCAGGCTGGACACTGAGAGAAGTTATCAGAGATACCTTTCACCTGTGAGCAATTCACCTGGCAGCATCACTTAGCAAGTCTGTTCCTTTCCAAACTGCTTACATCTGCTACTTTGATTGACAGAACTAATGAGTCAAGCAATCTACTACTTTGTATATTCCGAGAACACTAGGCGTTAATAACTCAGTGTGTCTGTTCCGTCTCAAGTGTCTCTAAGATCATTTCTTTAGGACTTAGTACTCCACATCAACAAATCACACACCTCTGTGGTCTGAGAAACCACTTCCTCGAGCAAATGACATACACAAGGATGAGAAGTTAGACTGTGCCCAAAAACCTTGCTGTTTTAGAGGCCAGGCAGATCATACAAAGGAGTCACATGGTGATAGTCTCAGTGTGTTGACAAATAGCAACCAGCATAGGTGAGATGGTTAGGACTGAGGGGATTCAGTGAAGTCTAAAATAATAGGCATTTTCTAACAGTATCAGCCACCCTCATTTCAGCCTGTAATACTCATGAGAGCATGTGGCCCTGGTGTATGGTCAGATCTTCCACTTGGATCCTAAGATGTTGGAGCCAGGGTTTGGAAATGTACTCACAGGATCATGTTTGAAGTTGGGGAGTGACATAAAGCTTGCAGGTCAAACAACATAACTTCAGGTTTCCATTACCCACAGTGGATTCTGGTTTGCAAACTGTGACTTAATCATGGGGCTCAGAGGATACTTAAGACATAACCAAACAAGGCCATCTTACTGTATGGTGATTTTATGACCAGCTGCAGAAGCTGAGCTCTTTCTTTCTTGCAGGGTGGCAAAAGCCTGGTCATATGATCCATAAAAGTTATACATCTAGCAGTGTGCTGGGTTATAGGAAATACCTCATCTCCAGGAGTTTCAAATTCTTCCTAACATGTAAGTTTCTATCAAATCTCATAAGTCAGCTAAATGATACTGAGCTCTAAGATAAAGACAGAGATTGATGCCACAAGGATGTATTTTAATACTCAGTGCTCTTATTAGTAATACCTAATATTACACAAATGAACACTAGTCGACTACCTATTGATAGTCATTAATCTAACAAAAGCACCGCAGGAGACAGCAGTAGTTTGCTTCCTATACTATTTAATTCAACAAAACCATTAGTTTAAACAGAAAAAAAGAAAAGTCGGCAAAAAGAGAGGCAGCAGTTGGACCACTGTGTTTTCCATTTTCAATCAATAACTAGCCCCTGATGTCTATTGCATTTACCCTCCGGAGGGAGATGGGCCATATGTAATTGGAGTGAGGTTGCTAGGAAGCAGGGTCACCTGCCGGGATCAGGGATTTCTCCAGTGTCCCTGGATGACATGGTGCTATTTCTGGCTGAACTTGAGCTGTACTGGGCTCTGAACTCCCTGGAATGCTCAGAAATATTATAGCCCAAATCAGCCATAAACAGTTCATGGGGGAAAATCTGTTACGGGAGTGTCAGTAATCATGGGTATCCCATTATTATCACTCATCAGTCAAGAGATCTGGATGCTTTTTTTTTGTTACATGCTGAATTGTCTGGTTACCGTGAAATAATGACAACCAGATTACATATAATATGAGATCTGTAGATGAGTGTCTTCAGGCATGAGGGTCTGCTTTTATTTATTTATTTTTCCTTGCTAGTGGTTATTTTAATAGAAAAACTTCATGTCTGATCTACACCTGGCTGCTCTCCAAGAATTAAATATAGCAATTTGTTACAGTAATATTCCTCCAGAGTCCTTCAGGAAGAACACAAACTATTTATTTTAAGTTATGCTTAAAGGCGTATTTCATTTTTAAGTCTCATCTCTGGCACAGGACGTATTCTAAGAAGCTTTTGGTGTCTTCGGTAACATAAGCAATTTCCCTCAATAGATTTTTTCTTCCAGCCTGGCACATCTCCCTTGCTAGTGTTTACCATTTGAATAATCACACTGGAATTTGGTTTGTGATAGTTTTATCTGAAAAAAAAAAAAAAAGGGTTGCACAGAGAGAAGGAATATTACTCCACCTCCCCCGCAACAGTATTAGGACTTTCTACTACTTCTTTGTGTCAGAAAAAAAAAAAAGTAACAATACAACTTCAAAATAAATATTTCCATTTGTTCTTTAAATGCACATCAATTTTGCTAAATTGTTCTTAATTTCTAACCAGATGTTTAAAATACTCTTTTAAGCAGTGTTTGCAGTTTCTATTCCTGCTGTGTTTCCTACACTGTCATGTTGTTGAGAGTTTGCTATAATATACACACTGAACATGTATGCAGTGCAGCACTTTTTTTTTGTACTTTGGTTTGTGCTTAGTTTCCTAAGGTTGTTGTGACAAATTATCATAAACTGGGTCACCTAGAACAACAGAAATCTATTCTTTCACAGTTCTATAAACTGAAAGTCAGAATACAAGGTGCGGGTAACCAACTCCTACCTAAGGCTCTGGAGGAGAATTCTTTCTGACTTCCCTCAATCTTTCTTAGCACCTAGTGTTTCTTGGCTTGCAAAAGTGCAGTCTCTGCCTCTATTTTTACATGACCGTCTCTTCTTTATGTAGTCGTGCCTCAAGTCCCACTCAGCATTTCTCCTATAGGTAGAGCAATCATTGGATATATGATACAACTTACATTTAGGAGGGTCCTCAGTTGAGATCCTAATGTCAATTACTTCTGTGGAGATACTAACTCCAAATAACATTGGATTCCGAGCTTCCAGGTGGACATATCTTTAGAAGGCCACAATCAAACCACTATACTTTGGTATAAATTACTTTTTTAGGGGTCAGAGCTAGCTTCTGCTTTTCTTGCCTAATTTTTTTCTCCTTCACTTAAGAGCAATTTTTGTTATAGGATTTATAAATGAACATCACAAAAATAAAGGTGCTGATCAACTTCTGAAGAGCTACTAGCTGTATTCAGGAAATAAAATGTTTTTCACCAAGAGGAAAATTATAATAACATAGTTTTTGTGATTATATTTTGTTGTGCCTGATTATTGAATTACTATGCTCTATTAGTAATGTTTAAGAAAAGTATTTAGTAGGATTAGACTAGCAAGTAAGTACTTTTTAAATTGCATACTATAATTAAATATCAAATTTTTGAAGAATATTTGATGACACTGGAAAGTCTGAGAAATTTTACATAAAGAATACAGTTAACCTATTTTATTTGCTTGGGCAGTTCAGGACTAGTCAATCACAAAAAGTGAAGGGTCAGAAGTTCTCTCTCATATGTAGAAGTTAGGGAGCAATCAGGACACAGGAGGAACTCCAGACAAAGGAGGAGAAACCTTAGTGGAGAGAAGGAGAAAAATTAACTGAGGGATATGGGAAGGGGAAGGCTTGGAGAGGGAAGCACCTCAAAGGACATGACATACAGACACAAACTTATCAAAACTAATCAATGCATTGAGCACAAGAAGGTGGGGAGGGAGAGGGAGTGTGGTGGGGACTGTGGGAGGGCTCAAAAGTTCTGTGTGCATGTATGCCTTTATCATCCTAAACTTCATCGAGATGTATGATTACAATGCATCCATAAAAAAATAAATGAACTGTATACACAAATGCATACATATGTATGTACGCATGTAAAAAAGTGCTAATTTCTCTGGCTGATGTTTCTTTTCTTTTTAAAATTTGTAGTCTAGTGTCCTAGTCATTTTTCTGTTTTCAGGTTTTTTTTTTTTTAATAATAAGCTGATTTTGTATTTATAATTGGAAAAATAGGTGTGTGTGTGTGGTGGGGGGTACTGGGGATTGAACCCAGGGGAATTCTACCTCCGAGCTACAACCTTACCCCTCTTCCTTCCTTCCTTCCTTTCTTTCATTCATTCATTCATTCTTTCTTTTTTTATTGTTTTGAAACAGATTCTCACTAGGATGTAGAGAGTCTCATTATGCTGCTGAGGTTGTCCTTGAATGTGCCATCCTCCCATCTTAGCCTCCCAAGTACTAGAATTAGAGGTGTGAATCACTATGCCTAGCTAAAAAGATTCTTTAAAACCTTATTTTTTTGAGGAAATTAATTCCAAAGTTCTTTTTTACTAGCTGGATTTTTTTTTTTTTTTACTGAAATTGATCTATACTGACTTAATGAGATAAGTTAACATAATGAGATAAGTTGACAATTAGCTGAGACCCTAGCCATTTATTTATTCATTCCCTAAATACTTACAGTGTTCCTGCACTCTATCTGACACAAAAAACTACCCTCAAGGAACTTAGTATAGATTATATAAGGCAGTCAACAAAAATCAATAGTTGAAGCAGCAATGGGATAAATACTAAGATAGGGGTATATTCAAATTCCCAGACAGCGTGAGGAAGGGCTTATACTACAGAATGAAAACTACAGCGTTTCCAGGTGGGGGGAGTCAGCAGAATGGAATGCTGAAATAAAAATACTTAGTCTAGAAAGGAGAACAAATGCCAAAGAGAAGAAGCAATGGGTTCAAAGGTCTGGAAGTCCCAAAAGATTTTTTTTTGGTTTTTTAATTTTTTTTGTACTGGGGATTGAATTCAGGGGAGCTACACCTCCAATCCAATTTAATTTTCTTTAAATTTTGAAAGAGCTAAGTTGCTAGGGTCTGGCTGAATTGCTGAGTCTGGCCTCATACCTGTGATCCTTCCATTGGAGCCTCGCAAATCCTGGGACTATACAGGATTTGAGAGGCTATCTTGTGTGTTAACATGCCAAGCTGGAAGCCCTAAGGTTTTGATGATAGTCAAAGAGAGCTTCAGGAGTCAGGAGTAGTAAGAGATAAGGCAGAGGGCATAATATGTGTGTAAACTTCACTCGGATGTCTTTGCAGAACCAACAAAAGCTGAAAAATGGCATATATGGGTCTCATATTTTTAACAAAATTTCTCCCACAAGAGGAAATGAAGGGATGAGCGTACTACAGCCAGGGCATTAAGTAGATGCCAAAATAATCCAGTAATTATGAGATGATGTTGCGAATTGAGGAAACTGCAGGGTTCCCTGACGAAAGCTGGTGTCCTTGAAATGTACTTAGAAGGCCTGCTTTCATGCCACAATGGTTATAAAGGATTTAGAATAATAAATATTAACATTTGAGTCCCTTTTTTTTTAGCTTGGACAACTATTTTCATAATGGAGCCCTTCAGAACAACGGGAACATAGGACTGAACCATTTTGGTGAGCAGGATGAAAATGTAATGTTCAAGTTCAGGTGCCTATAAGCTCTTGAATATTTGGATCTGAAGCTTATGAGAGCATTATGGATGGGAGATTAGCATTATGGAGATATTAGGATATATATGAAGTGATATAGGTACATGAGGAAAACATACAACCCAAGGGTTAATACTAGCACCATTTTTTACTTGTGTAGTTTTTAAAAGAGAGGATTCCATACTCTTAGAATTATTTCCCCACAAATAGTTACACATCTCTGGTGTGAAATGGACTGATATTGGAGGATGCAATAATCCACCATTGATCATTTAAGTAAAAGGTATGCTCATGAGCGAGGATTGCATGAAGTAAAAAAGTAAATGAGACTAATAAATGCATATCCAGTTTTTCAAGAAGGTAAAAATAAGTGTATGCCTCTACCACTCTGAACTTCATCAAGATGTATGATTACAAAGTACCAATTTAAAAAAAAGTCTACAGAAAAAAACTGGGAAAATAGTCATAGGATCAAATATTATATAGATATTAAGAAAAGGAATAGAAAATACATAAATCAAACATACCACTATATAAAAATTTATTTTTCCCTATTTTAAAGGGGCATGTCAAAGGTTTGGAGTAAAATATGATATTGAAAGATTTGTTTTAGAATATGTTAGGACAAAATAAGTGAAATAATGTGACAAAATATTAGCAGCTTGATGCAGATGATAAGTTTGTCAAAGTATATTAGGCTCTCTAATTTATTCATATTTGAAAATGTTCACAGTTAAATTGCAAATAAGAATAAAGGAATAAAAAATGATGCTATATTACTTTTCCCTATGCCAAATTCCTTCAAACTAGTGTAGCATCAAAGCCTTTCCTGTTTACAAGGCACAGGTCCTTACCTGTCCTTCAGATATCCTCAGTAAAAAATAATATTTTATACCTACTAGATTATTTCAATGGCCTGTGAGTAGGTAGCCCTGGTGTCCGTGTAGCCCACCATTCCCCTCTTTTGGCTAGAGGAACCCTGTGAAACATTTAAATTTCCCAGTAAAGCTTCAGTTCTATTTTGGAAATTGTGATTCATAGGCAAATAATCAATTTCAGAAGGGAAACTTCCCTAACTTCCACTGACAGAAATAAAAAGGATCTGACCCTAACAGACTATATTTTGCTTAAATGTTTTAAAACACTGGGAACATTTGCAAGAGCAAACATTTCTACAGTAATTGAAATTTGACTCCACTGAACACAGAGCCTCCAGAGGTCCAAGTTTATGACAGGATGGGCATGGCTACTCATGTGTCAGACAGCACCCGCTGTGAAATATGGTGGGGTCCTGTGTTTAAGAGAAACTAGGTCCATACCAAGAAGTGCTTAAAAAACATGACAATATGAAATATTTATCCCTTCCATGTTGAAAAGCATCTTTTTACAGTCTCGAATCTCCATACATTGCAAGAGTATCAGCTTGGCATAAAAATATGTAGATAGTTCTCTGCTTTCGAGCACAAAGATATACATAGACACACAGAGACAAGATTTTTTTTCCCTTTGCAAATAGCAATGCTTTGTGGCAGATTGCCAAAACTCACAGAGGCATGTTATCACACTGTCAGGAGGCATCGTGGCGCTGAGGAAAGATATCGGTTTTAGGTATTGTATAGAGTAATTGTGGTGTAGGTATTCCAATTGATAAAAGAGCAGAAATTTCAGCATTACATCAATAAGCAGTATAATTAAGGTAATAGGTAGCACACCGTCTAATCAAGTTACTTTCTGTAATACCAATGTGGGTTAACTCACTTTAACATCCTCAGAATACTAATTACTATTACTTTCAGAATTTTACAATATGCAATATATTTAACAATTTAACAGAGCTGGGTAATTACTATTGTGCTGATAAATAAAAATAGTCATTATTCAAGAAACATACTGTAGCTAGCTTTCATGGATTACTTCAAAAGCACTGTGCAGTAGTGGGTGCCGCTATGATTAGAGGATATGGGTTGTCTCACTTTTTTTAGTTTCTTTGATGTAAATATTCTATTCCTTACCTCTAGCTTAGTTTGTATTTTTTTTTTTTTTTTTTTTTTTGTGGTACTGGGGATTGAACTCAGGGGCATTCTACCTCCGAGCTATACCCCCAGCCCTATTTTTTATTCTTTATTTTGAAACAGGGTCTCACTAAGTTGCGGAGGGCCTCCCTAGGTAGCTGAGGCTGGCCGCGAACCTGGATCCTCCGGTCTCAGCCTCCCGAATGCTGGGAATATAAGTGTGTGCCACCACACCCGGCTAAGTTTGTATATCTTTATCACAAGTAGAATTATAAATTAAAACACCCAAGGTTTTACATGTGAAGCAAAATTTTTTTTAATGTCATTTCTATTTGTGTGAAGGCGTTCATGGATGACACATTTCCTTGATAATACCACTTTTCCAATGTAAACTATATTTGGCTGGTTCTCACATTTAATACAGGCCCCTGACTTCAAAGTTTTGCATCCTAAGTCATGAGATTTAGATAGTTAGTGCTCAAAGTCCTTCTCCTTAGATTTGAGCTGTTTCATTCTTTCAGTTCTCCCTCTTTCTTATACTTTCGACCACTCTGACAATTCAGCCAGGCTCATTCCTGCTTTCTAACAAGAATTGCCTTACCTCTGTTTTCTAATATATGTTCCTCACTTCTATCTGTGATCCTATCACAATGGCCTTTACCATCCAGGCTTTTACAAACTATCACTTTATGATTATTTTATGTTTTCCCTTAGAAAAGAGAGGCCTTCTGTCTGTTCACTTTTGTTTCTGAGATATCACTAGAACCACCTTTAAAAATGCCATCACAGTAATGTTAACTATTTCTAGCATGTACCTCAAAAATATTCGCAGCCTATCAGCATGACCAGGTTTCAACACTTTCTACATCTTTACATACTTGTTATTATAGCACTTGACTTCTTGGTGCTAGTTTCTTTCTTTGTGGGCTCAGGCTGCCATAACAAAAGGAAAGAGAAAACTCGAGCAACATTATAGACTGATTGGACTAGAGCACACACAAAGAACTCTCTACCTAACAACAAAACAATGTACATTATTCACAAGTGTACAGGAGACACTATATGGAAGACCATATGCTAGGTCACACAATGAGTCTAACGGGCATAAAAAATAATGAAATCATATCACGTATCTTTTCTGATGACAAGGGAGTAAAACTAGAAATTAACAAGGGAAATTGGAAAATCCACAAGCATAAAGATTAAACAACACATTCTTAAACAGTAGATCAAATAAGAAATGCCAAAGGAAATTGAAAAATGTCTTTAGGAAGAAGAAAATAAACAAAAGGCACACATACACACACACACACACACACACACTTATGAAGGCAATAAAAGTAATATTAAATTTATAGTTGTAATTACTTACATTAAAAATAATAAAAATCTCAATGGCTTATATTTACAACTAAATGAACCAGAAAGTGAAGAAATAAGCCCATGCCTGCAGAAGGAAAGAAATAATAAATAATAGCGCAAATAAAATAGATAAAATAGATATAAGAAAGAAATCAATAAACTAGTTGGTTCTTTGCAGCAATCAAAATTGATCAACCATAATCTAGGTTGAATTAAAGAAAATTCAGGTAAATAAAATCAGAAACAAAAGAGGAGGCATTACTAATGATTCTGTAGAAATTTAAAAAAGATGAACATTGTGAAAAAATTTATGTCAACAAATTTTATAAATTCAGATAAGATGGACTACCTTCTAGAAATATACAATTTCCAAGACTGACTGAAACAAGAAGCTATAGAAAATTTGAAAACATCATCAATTCTTGCAGACACTTAACCAGTCATAAAAACCTCCTGACAAAGACAAGTCCAGGATCAAATGGATCACCAAGCAAATTCTGTAAAGCATGTAAAAAAGAATTCATAGCAACCCTGTACAACTCTCTCAAAAAATTAAAGGAAAGGTAGAATTTCTCAGTTCATCTTGTAAAGTTCATCATTATCCTGATTACTAAACCAATGATGCCACCAGAAAAAAATATGTATTAAATAACACCCTTAATTAGTACTGATGTAAAAATCCTCCAGTAAATACTAACCAATTAAATTCAACTACATATTATACACTATAACTATGTCAGATTTATTCCTGAAATGCAAGAATGGCTCAACACACCAACACAAAGTGATGTACAACATTAATATGAAGAATACAAAAGGTACGTGGTCATTTTAAATGAGAGAGAAAAAGCATTTGGCAAAATTCAATACTTTCATGGTAAAAACACTCACTGAACTAGAAATTCAAGGAATTCTAAAAAATAAAGGCTATGTGTGAAAAATCCCCAAGGAACATGGGGAAATTAAGTTCTCTCTTCCTCTATCTATCTATCTGTCTATCTCTGTACAATCAATTTAGCTTAGGGTTTGCCAATGTGTTTTTCTTTTCAAATAACAAACTTTTTGTTTCACTGATTTCTTTTCCTCTATTTTTGAAAAAAAAATACTTTTCTTCTAATATGTGGAATTAAAAAAAAGGCAATTTTCAACACTTCTATTTATCACAGCACTGCAAGTATTAGCTAGAGTAATCAGTCCAGAAAAAGAAATAAAATGCATCCAAATGGTAAAGACAGACAACATAATGTTAACTTTGTGTGTGTGTGGCACTGGGGATTGAACCCAGGGGCGTTCTACCTCTGAGCTACACCCCAAGTACTGTTTTATTGTCTCATTACTTGCGAAGACTGTCCTTGAACCTGTGATCCTCCTGTCTCAGGGTCCCAAGTACTGGGATTATAGGTGTGTGCTACCATGTCTAGGTGGACAATATAATCTTGTATGTAGGAAATTCTACATATAAGAGAAACACCTGTTAGAACTAATAAGCAAATCTGGCAAATAAATGTCCAGGGATAAAGATTTGACACACAAAATACAAAAGATAAAATCAATATATATAAAAAAAAAACTCAATAAACTTCTGTACACTAAAAAATGAACATTTTAAACAGTCTACATAAATAAACTGAGGAGAAAATCAAGAAAACAATTTAATTTGCAATAGCATCAAAAAGTAGAAGATACTTAGGAATAAGTTTAACCAGTTAAGCAAAAGACTTCCATATCAAAACTATGAAATGCTATTGAAGTGCATTAAACAAACAAATGGAAAGACATCTGTGTTCATGGATTGAAAGACTTATGTTAAAATGTCAATATTACCCAAAGCTATCTGAGGATTCAATGCAATCCTTATCAAAACCCTAAAGACATTTTTTTTGCATAACAAACAACTCAAACCTAAAATTCAGAGCGAAACTCAAGGGACACTGAATAACCAAAACATACTGGAAGGAGAAGAAAAAAGTTGGCGGTCTCCAACTTTCTGATTCAAAACAATACAGTAATGAAAATAGCACAGTATTAGCACAAAGATAGAAATATCAACCAACAGAATAAAACTGAAGACTCAGAAATAAACGCTCCTATAAATGTTGGATGATTTCTAATAAGAACACAAAGACCACTCATTTAGGGAAGGAAAACTATTTTTAACAAATAGGAGTGAGAAAATTGGACATTCAAATGTATAATATTTAATTGGGACCCTCGGTTTACACCATTTACAAAAGTTAACTCAAAATGGGCCACAGATTTTATTCTAAGATGTAAAACTTGATCAAACTCATAGAGAACCAGAGAAAGCTTCATTTTATTGGACTTGGCAGCAATTTCTTGGACATGACACCATGAAGAACAGGTAACACAAGAACAAAATAAAATGAAATACATCAAAATGAAAAAAAAGTTTTTGAATTAAAGAACACCAGGAAAAGTATAAAAGAATGACCTGTTGTATTGGAAAATGTATTTGCAAATGAAATCTATTATGGGTTAGTATCCAGAATAAACCACTCCTACAAGTAAATAACAAAAGGGACTACTTAAAACATGGACGAGAGATGAATAGATATCTATTCAAAGAAGATAAACAGATAAGTAATAAGCACAAGAAAAAAAACCTTCATCAATGTAAACAAAAAAAACACAATGATGTTTCAGTTTAAATTTAGAAGAGCAACCAGGAATTCACCTGAAAAGCAGAAAAATGGGGGCATTTCATTGGGCCATTGATTATTACAAAACAAATGACTTAAAGAAACTGAGTTAAGAATCCCCAACTTATTGGTAATACATGATCATAAATAATCACATTATGTCCCTGTAGGTAATAGTTGGCATATTGCTCAGCAAGGCTCTTGGATCATATTTTTTTTTTTTAAATACTAACTTACCTCAAAGGAAAAAAAAATTAAAATGCTGAGATAGAGAAAAACACAAACATTTTTAAGAATCAAATATGTAAAATGAAGTCTCAATTTCTTCATTATTTCAATAAAACCTGATATCTAGTAGGCAATGGAGCAAAACCTAAAATTTTATGAAGAAAAATTACTTCAACCTACAGTTTTATACCTAGCTAAACTTTTAATGACCAATAAGATACAATAAAATGTTTTATTACTTATGTAGTCTCTAAATCTTAACTCTTACATTCTTTTAAGGATGTTTTTGAAGGTTATGTTGTCCAAAAATGAAGGAATAAGTAGAGACAAAAATATAGGAAATAAATATAGGAATTAAATGATTTATTTCCTATCTTTACTTTTCCTGCATGGCCTGGGGAGGAATCCTCTTGAGGCATCTCTATATTGATTATATGGAACTTAGTCTATGAGAGCCTTTCAAGCAGGATGTGATGTCACATGCTTGCAATCTCAGTACTTGGGAAGGTGATATAGGAGGATAATAGGCTTGAGGCCAGAAATATATCAAGACCCTGATATTGGTACCCTGGTCCCCCCTTTCTCTCCCTGGCTGTTGCTTCTTGGAAAGCCTATGGTCAGGAGTTTTACTAACCACACATTCTCTGTCATGATCATCTAATATATTACAGGCCCTAAAGAAGCAGAATCAGTTGACTATAGACTGAAATCTCTAAAAAAAATGTGAGCAAAAAACCTTTTTTTTATAAGTTATTTGTCCCAGGTATTTTGTCATAGCAACAGAAATCTGACTACCATACTATGTATCTACCTATCTTCTCATGGAACTCTTAAATACTTCAACTACATTAAGGTATAACTTTATAAATATAAAACCTAAACTATATGACATATACTCTTTTGTGAGTTATTTGTTATGTGTGAAAGCTGAACAAAAAAAACCACTGCAGAGGAACTTGGTTATTCCTCTTGGTTCATGAAGCTTGTAAAAGGCAAAACCAGAATATGAAATCTAAACTGAGTAATCTCAACATGGTCTTCATTTTCAAAATGATGTCATTTTACCTGAAATTTTTAGAACCTTAAAAGTAGAAAGATGCTTCTGATGCTAATATCTGAGAAAGGGCTGACAAGATTCTGCTGTAAGCATTAGGCACTACTGAACTGACTGCTGCTTCTACTACATACGACTTAAGATGGAGGCATTAATTTTCAATTAAGAACCTTGAAGATTATCCTATTACTGTGTTGGGTTTAAATAAAAATAATCAAGGCAATTAATTTACTATATTTCAAAGGCTGAAATTAATGGGGATACATACCTTTAGATATATAAGTAAATAACCAAAGTTTTTAAATACTTTTATTGGTGCATTATAGTCTCACATCATAATGTACTTCAAAGTGATAGTGATATATATGCATACAGCACTCGGTGAGCTTAAGAACAAAACTTTTATGAAAGGTAACTATGATCCTTCTGGATTGGAATAGGAAATCTTGAGGTTGGAACTGCATCACTGTAGGAAGAGCTGTTGCTTCCAAACCACTGCCTCAAGATATATACTTAATCAATGAGTAGTACTACTGCACTCTCTGTTAGATACAACATAAAGGTATTAAAAATTGAAATTATATTTTCACTTCTATATATGGTTATGCACAGATGATCAATGAAAAAATACAACTAAACATAGAGATTAGGAAGTTATATTGAAGCAATCCTTTAACTATATTTCTTTTCTCTATTTTGAAGCCATTATTGGCATAGCTGAAAATGGCCACAAGTATCTGTAGTTGTCAGCTATCCATAGACCTCAGAGGGATTTGGCCTAAGGCCAGGTTTATATTTCTATTTCATATCCCATTCACACACCACGCTGTTAGCACCAGTAAGAGAGCAGTATCATGAATCTGTAGCCTGACCATTCTTTTTTTGTGTGTGTGTGTGTGGTATTGGGGATTGAACTCAGGGTCATTCTACCTCCGAGTTATACCCCCAGCCCTATTTTTTTTACTTTATTTTGAAACCGGGTCTCTGTAGCCTGACCATTCTGTAGGATTCTCACCTGGCTTCACTTATCTGCTAGGATTTCTCCTCTACCTCCTGTATCTGTGATAGCCAAATATTTGTTTAGTTTGTTGATGCCTTGCACGTTCTTAAACGTTAAGTTAAAGGAGAACTGACTATGGACCAAGCACTATATCAAATACCAAAGAAACAGTGATAATGAACGTTAATTACATGTGTGAATCAAAGAAATATAATGGACAACTGTTTGGCCTAAGACCTTGGCTGTCCCATGAAGAGATGGTGCAGGCATGTGTTATAAGCAGTAAGGGAAGTAGTGCACCAAGATGTTCAAGTAGAGGCTGTAGCACAGGTACAAGTCTTTGCATGACATGATTTGAACTTCATCTCCAGCTCTGAGCTTTTCAACACTGAAATACCCTGGCATCTCATGAGATGTTTGTTTGTGAAGGGTATCACAATTAATGACTTTTACTTTTCAGTAAATTGGAAAAGAGCATTTTCCTTCTCACGTCATATATATCCAATTGCCTTTTTATGTGGATATGGTAACGAGGATTGAACCCCTGGGCATTCTATTGCTAAACTATATCCCCCAAGACATTTTAAAATTTGTTTATATTTATTTTTAATTTATTTTATTTTATTTTGTGTGTGTGTGTTTGGTACTGGGGATTGAAGCAAGGAGGTTCTACCTTTGAGCTACACCCCCTGCCTTTTTTTTAATTTTATTTTGAAACACTGTCTTGCTAAGTTTCTGGGTGTCTCACTAAGTTGCTGAGGCGGACCTCTAATTTGTGATCCTCCTGTCTTAACCTCCCAAGTACTGGCATTACAGGAGTGCACCACTGCACCTGGCTGCAATTGCCTTTTCTGCAATAAAAAGCTGGTATTTCGGCTGCTATATTGAAAATTGTAAATGGGATTCTGACATTCACATTCAATGTCATCTGCTATATGCTAAAATAGAATTTGCTGAATAATACTTGACTTACATGTTAAAAGAATTAAACCCCAACACATTTCTGGCCTGTTCGGACATAAGCAAACATCTTCATTTGAGACACCTGCCCTTTCCCACTTCTTATATATGTATCACAATGTCCTGCTTTGTCAGCCACATAAGGGTTTGTCCTGTAGCCCATCTTGCAAAGTCTTTCTTCTAGTCATGGGGATAGGCACAGAGATGCCTGGACCCAAACTGGAGCCCAGTGGACATGTCCCAAGATGAGGAAGCTTTACCATAGGAGAGATCAAAGATGATCACAGAAGTGTATCTGAGAAATGGAATTGTGGTGATGGTAGTGAGAGGAGAAGGAGATCCGTGCACAGTAATACATGCCTGTAATCCATGCACAGTAATGCATGCTTGTAATCCCAGTGCTTGAGAGGCTGAGGGAGGAGAATTGCAAATTTGAGGCATCTCAAAAATTTTGTGAGCCGGGCGTGGTGGCGCACGCTTGTAATCCCAGCATTCGGGAGGCTGAGACCAGAGGATCCGGGTTCGCGGCCAGCCTCAGCTACCTAGTGAGGCCCTCTGCAACTTAGTGAGACCCAGTTTCAAAATAAAGAATAAAAAATAGGGCTGGGGGTATAGCTCGGAGGTAGAATGCCCCTGAGTTCAATCCCCAGTACCGCAAAAAAAAAAAAAAAATTTTGTGAGACATTGTTTCAAAAAATTTAAAAACTAAAAAGGGTTGGGAGTGCAGTTCAGTGGTAGGGGCCTCTGGGTTGAATCTTCAGTATCACAGAAAGGAAGAAAGAGAGGAAGAGGAAGAGGGAGGAGGAGGAAGAGAAGAAGGGGGAAGGGGGGGGAAAGAATAATGTGTGAAAGGAGAATATGAAAGCAATAATAAAATATTTGCAAACTACCTTGAATATTCTATATTGAACATTCTAGTTATGGTTGCTAACATATTATTTATGATGTGTATATGTGTATGTGTTGTGTTTTCTAGGCAGTATTTGTAAATTGTGGATAGTGCAAAGTTAATGATTAATGATATAAAAATGATAGTATTAAGAGATAGAATTACGAAAGCTTAGAGATAAAAATTCAAAATAAAAACAAGCCAAGGAAATTATTACTATATAGTTCAGATAGTATAGATTCCTTATCAGTATTCATTATGGGAGAAGCAACTTTTATTTATTGAGTGTTTATAATATACAAATGGTGCTAAATTACTTCATGAATTATTTTATTTAATCCTTATAACACCTAAATGAAGTATTTTTATTGATCAGTTGAGATTTAATGTTAGTATTATTATTTATGGGAGTAGTAACTATTATTTATAGATCTTAAAATATGCAAACTATGTTCTAAATTTCTTTATTCATTATTTCATTCACATATTATATCATCACTGTAAGTGAATTATCAGTATTTTCACTTACCAATTGAGATTAAAGGTCATGGGGTAATTTGTCCAAGATCATACAGACAGTAGTTAATAAATCTGAGATGCACAGTTAAACTCTTCTGTCTGTAATATACACAATCTAACCTGCCACCTGTCCCACTTCTCAGATTATCAGAACTATAACTAAACATAAAATTTGGTTGTTTAGAGAAGAATTAGTCACCAAATGTAGATGAGTTAGTACTTAAAAGTATCGGCCAACAACTAAAGGGTTAAAAAAATTCAAAGTTTTGAATTCAGCACATAATCTGGTACAATTAAAAGAGAGACTACAGAAGAGAAGAGCTGGCCAAGAGGGGTTTTATGTATTGCACAAGAATGTAGTATATTCTGTGGGAGGATAAACATTATTTTCTTGATCATTTTATGAAGTGTTAATGATATGATGGAACAAAAATATGAATGCCTGTTATTAGCCTTTTCTTACAACCAAGATTCCAATAACCATGTAAATACCTTGGAGAAATCTGAGCCCAAAGACGGGTAACAGCCTAGAGACAAGTTATGTCTTAGATGTATAAGCTTTGGAAATCACTTTTCAAAACTACTTTGTACTAAAATGAGGTCCTTGCAATTCTATCCTTAGCCAAGTCCTCATCTTTTCTTCTCTTTTTTTCCTAATTGTTCACTTTGCTCAAGCCAGGCCCTCCCCAGTCTTGTCTCCTGGACCATTAATTGAGCTATTAATTATGGAAATCAACACAGTTTATAATAGCAGGAACAATCTAAAATTAATTTGCACAAAATAGCCTCAAAATAGTCATCTTTCACATTTTCAATGTGAAGCACTCTCAAACTAATGTCTGTGCCTCTGCGCTGCACTTCACCTGTTTTTAATTACCACGAGGATAAATGCATAGATATTAAGAGGTAACTCACATAGCACATCTAAGATAACTCCCCAAAATCCAGACTATACAAAAAAAGGGGGCATGATGCTAGGAAAAACTGCTGAGTTCATTCTTAGAGACTCAGGAAGTGAATGTTTAGAGGTTCTAGAACAGGTGTTTGAAATCTACAAAAAGGCATTAAACATTTAAAATGACTAAGGCCCATGCTTCTCGGGCTGTAGGAAATATTACTGAAAATCAAAGTATATTACAAGCCCATATAAGGATATTCTATCAGAATGGGATTAAAATTCTCATCTGTCAGTTCAGCACTGGAAACAAATCACAGGCATTAAAACCCTAAAACAAAAGCAGATAAACACAAAGGAAAAGGGAGCTGTTCTGGTGATGTGATTCTTTTTGTATTTTGCTGTGTTGGAGATAAAACCGAGGGCCTCGCATCTGCTACTCAAGGGCTCTAGCACTGAGCTACATCCTTACCAGCTAGTGATTCTTCATCAGTCATCTATATTTTTATGTGATGATTTAATAATGAAAAAAATGACCAAACCTTAACCCAAATTAATTAAGCCAAATCTGTATGGGTGCAGTTTGGGTAGTTGACATTGTAGGAATTTTCTCATGTGGTTCTGAAGTGCTCTATAAAAACACAGGGCTGGTAGAATAGAAATTGATATCCTCCCTGCACAAGTAAGAGGTAGCATACCAACAAAGCTCCCCCGACGAGACAATCCCACACTCACACTTGGGCGTCTTCATTATTGTTTAAAAAATCTTTACGATGTGAAATAGTATCATGTTGCTTAGCTATTCCTGTTGTTGGCAGTGGGTAGAAAAAGCCAAGAAGCTGGCAGGAGCAGTATTTTCTCACTCTGGACAACTTGCTGATGAGGTTTATCTCAGTCCCTACTCTCAGAGAGAGTACTTAGTGTTCAAAAGAGTTGTGAATGGGATCTACACAGCAATCCACATGCAAAATACAACTGTGAAGAAAAATGGCATTTTTCACACTTTCAAATGAATTTGCCTCTGAATGTCATATGAAGCCAAAACCAAATTCCTGCTATTCTCCTGTTCCTCAGGAACAGAAATGTGCTGATGTGGAAATTTGCCTGGTAAGTATATTCTACTTTCTATATTCTTTGTTATAATTCATATTCACATATATATATTGCTACTATGAATTTTTAGTAAAGTACATTGATGTTCACTTTTTCACAGAAACTCAAAATTCTCCACTCTTCATTAGTAAAGTGATAGCAATATTAGTGGTAATTAAGTTAACCACTGATATTTCTAATCTCACTGAATTCTTTTAAATGTCTTGATATTTTTCACAACATCTTGGAAGTTATTGTACATTCAGTCGTTTGAATTCACAGTTCAGAGAGTTGTGATACTTGTAAGGGACAGTTCACATACAAAGTGCCATATTTCATACTGTCATTCAAAATATTCTATCAAATGAAAGAAAGGTAGTTCAATGGCAACATATATCCAGACACCTATTATAATTAAACTCATGAATTCCCTAATCTATCATGAATTCTTAAATTATTCTTGTCGCTACACATTAGTGTAATTAGAATATCTATAAGTATGTCAGAATTCTGAATATATGCAGTATATATGCAAATTCATGTAATTACTATATATCTATCTTTTCTCTTATTCTTATCTCTAATATAAGAGTCTAAATTATAGTTATTGTAGTCATGTTTTGAATTGTACCACTACCTAAAAAAATTGGTAAAATTTTTATGAATGCTTAGTAGAATAAATTAGTTTTATGAATGTCAAATATGAAAAGTAATAATAAGTGTTGTAGTAAACTTGGAAAGGATGAAACACTTAAATTTCACTATTTCTCTCACCTGATACTAGAAAGCTTTACAATGCAGGATAATTTTTGATGATCATGAACCTACAAAATATTTTTTATATTTTCTTACTCCTCAGTCAAGTTTGAATCATTTTATTACATAATATTCATTAAAACCTTGAACTGAAATTCAATATTCTCTACAATGAAGGTTAAACAGAGGAAAGATAATGCCCCTTTGTTCCTACTTGATAATAGTCTATTCAAAATAACGGAGGAGTGTCCAGTACCAATTAAATAAGATGGAAATTCTAAATACAAGTTGAGTATCCCTCATCCAAAATGCATGTGACCCAAAGAGTTTTAAAGCAAGAATCCTTCTTATTTTGAGATACTTGTAGGTGCCAATGAGATACTGGGGCATGGGGCACAAGTCTAAGGATGGAATTAATTCATGTTTTACATACACCTTATACACACAGTCTGAAGGTAATGCTAAATGGTATTTGTAATGCACCTGTGCTTGATGGTAACCCATCACATGAGGTCAAGTGTGGAACAGTCTATGCATGGTCATGTCAGCCATCAAAAAGTTTTGGATTTTAGAGTATTTTTTCATTTTAGATTCTTGGATGAGGGATGTTCACCCTGTGTCATGGAAATCTTAGTCTATATTCCATTTTGATTTTTCATGGGGATAACTACCATATTGTGTTAGGAATGGAATGAAATTGCTGTGACTGGATTTAGAAAAACTATTATAACTTTGGAGGTTATTGATATTTTGTGACAGTTTCTTTGCGTGATGGAACTTCGTTTTGAGCATTCTATTACTTCTAAGGTAAGCTGAATGTCAAGAGAATACACTGATAGCCCAAGACCCTATTAACCAAATCACCTTCTTTGGCTCCATTATTCATACCCATCACCTAAAGGCCTACAGGAATTAGTAAAACACGTTAATGTGTTACCTGAAGAGCTGAAGGGAGATGTTGAAAGAGGTAACCATAGACCCATGTAAATTGATTGATAAGGAGTTAGTTCTGAGTTCTACAAATATTCCTTGATTATTCTCTTAATCTTTAAACTTTCTTCTTATTAGCTCTTTATTTCTATTTATCATATGGAAACCCTCAACTTAGTAGAACTCATGGTTACTAGAAATGGTGGATGTTACTTTTGTAAAAATATGACTTATTTGATAACACAAGAGCAAACACTTACTTCTTGGTAAATACTAAAATATCACATGTATTAATCTATTTCTCATACTTTTCCAGTAATCTGTGAGAAGAGAAATATGATAAAAAATTTATAACATTTAAACAAGTTTGTTATTTATCTTTAATAGGAATGGTTTTATCAGACAGTGTATCATAATAGAAAAGTTATATGAAGTTTTTGAGAGTAAAATTCTGGAATATTTTGCAGCTAATAATGGGAACAAAATGGAAAATTTCAGTAACTTTACAACTTAGCATGGGAATTTCTCACAAGAACTGATGTTAATACAACAATAAAATAGAATGCACTAGTTGGGCTCATGAGTTACTATAACCCCAGTACTTGGGAGGCTGAGACAGAAGGATCATAGCTCTGAGGCCAGCTTCAACAATTTGGCAAGGATTTCAGCAACTTAGTGAGATCCTATTTCAAAATAAAAAAATAAAATAGGGCTGAGAATGTAGCTCAAAGTTAGAAATTGATCTTTCAGGACTCAAAAAATCAAATCTTGTATGCCAACTGGAAAATATGTAAGGCAAATATAATCAGGTATTATTTTCCTAATATCACACAAAACATATTTCAAGGCACAAGGAATTACTGGAGAGAAAGAAATACTTGCTTTTGTCTATGTTATATCTGAAATGTTCATTATATCTCCAATTAGAAGTATTGAAGAGATAGCCAGGTTTAAGGTCTGTAATCCATGACTGAGGCCACTGTAGGAACTGTAAAGTTGGGTATCATAGGCATATAAAAGCACCCAGAGCCAACATATAAAAATCATTCCTTTAGCCACAGCTGTAGATGGGATCAGAGAGGTTGATCTTGTATCTGGGTAGAAGAATGTCAGAGTCTAACCATGGAGTCTTGATTGGTAAACCAAAACATCCAAAATAGTGAAATTACCCAATATCTACATTCTTTGGCAGAGAATATGTTAGGTTGCCCCAAGTTTCCTTAACATTTCCAATGGATACATTTTCCAGATCTATATTTACAGGTCAGTTTGATATGCCAAATTCCAGTGTCTAAAATACCTATGCTGTACGGAGACTAGAATTCCTCCTAACATCACTCTCTGGTCTTAGGGTTAGTAGAATGCCAGGAATATACATGGTTACTAGAATCTTTCTGCCTCTTACCCACTGAGGCTTTAATTATTGGTCATAAAGATCCTAAAGAAACAACGATGCCACCCTCAGCACCCACTCCTCCTACATGCTCCTGGGGAGACTTTCTGTCCTGTTTGCTGTGTTTTAAGAGGAAAACTGAAATGCTAGGTTGGAATGAATACCAGTGCTTTAAAACTACCACACTGATGTATGCACAGGTAAATCTGCACAGATGGGCAGTCTATATTGTGAAGTGGACTGATAGTAAGTCTCAGAGTCAGAAGGCAAAGGTATGAAAGGACTTTTACCTATTTCTTGTCAACTGTGATCTTATAGGTGAAGCCTCATTAGCTATTTCCTTAGCTGGATTCCCTGGCATAACATTTAATGGAATTCTGTCTGGATTCTGATAAAAATGATTTTATAAATACTTAGTACCTTTAATCTTTAACCATATTCTTAAGCATGCTAATTTCCTGCTTCAGAAATTCTATTTCATATCTTCTCACTTGGGACCATCCTGGACTTCAGTTCTGCCAAGGGCCGTCAAATAGGGATCAGCAGACAGAGACCTTTTATTTGCCTCACATGTGGCTCCTTGCCAAGAAGGGGAGTATGCACAACCTAAATTTAACTTATAGACTGTAGAAGAGGGAAGAACTGCTGAATTGAGAAGTTGAACAATGTTGACCTCATATGAAAGAAAATGCACATTATCATTTTGATCCATTTTTGATTGGCACACATGTTCAGCAAGTAGAAAATGATTTAATATCCCCAAGCAAAGGAAGGGTGATCACATCCACAGGATGCCTGACTGGGCACGTGTGGTCTTATGAAGATGTAAGAACAAGTAGGAGTCTATTCTCTCCTACCAATTGGCTGCATGACTTTGAGTTTACAGAACACCTTGTCTGCAGGGAAATGGATAGAACTGGAAAACATTATGCTAAGTGAGATTAGTCAGTCATGAAAAGTAAAAAAATCAGATGCTCTTTTAATATGCAGAAGCTAAGGAGAAAGTGGGTCATAGGAGGGACTCCAGACAAAGAAGGAGAAGTCTTAGATGAACAAAGAAGGTGACCTAACTGAAAGTGATGGGAAAGGGAGGTAAACATCATAATGCACATGATGTACATTCACAAACATATCAAAGTCAGTCACTAAGCCAAGCATGAGAAGGAGGGAGGGGGGAGGGAATGGGTGGGAGTTGGGGAAGGGTTAAATGAGTGCTATGTGTATGTATGACTCTACCAGCTTGTATCTCATTAAGATGTATGATTACAACGCACCAATAAAAAATAAATAAATAAAAGGAAAAAAATAACCAATTTGGAAACAGCTCAGAAACATCTAGATTGGGAACATTGAATAAGAGATATAAAGTGATTTTAGAAGCCATAAATATTATAAAATATTGTTACTGATTAAGATCTTAATTGTAGTTAAAATTTCCAAAATACAGTCATACTGTTAATTGCTACAATTGTACCATATCACACACTCATACACTCATAGGAATCAGTCTAAATATTAGTGAGCATCAATTGGTCTTTCTGTCCAGCACTTAGAAATATCTTTTCTTTCTTTCTTTCTTTTTTTTTTTTTTGCGGTACTGGGGATTGAACTCAGCGGCATTCTACCTCTAAGCTACACCCCCAGCCCTATTTTTATTCTTTATTTTGAAACAGGGTCTCACTAAGTTGCAGAGTGCCTCACTAGGTAGCTGAGGTTGGCCACAACCCTGAGTCCTCTGGTCTCAGTCTCCCAAATGCTGGGATTACAAGCGTGCGGCACCACGCCCGGCAGAAATATCTTTTCTTCTAGGGATACATCAGTGTTCTTCCAAAGACTGTCTCCTGTCCTTAAGTACTTCTCTTGGAGTTCACTCTATGTCACATTAATTACTTTATATAAATTCTTTAGGAAATTAGTTCATGGCTAAATTATAGATAAGGGGACATAATTTAGGATAGAATACAGAAACAAGCAAGACATCTTTTTTTTCCAAATATATGTGAGTCTGAAAGAATGTTATCCTAGATATAATTGTGAGCTCTCTGATAGCCAGGAAAGGAAATAGAGCTCATCCAGAGGAAGCAAAGATAAAGGATGGATTCTGGAATCTAACATGAATTCTGACTAAAGTTACACCTGAAGTTGATGCTTAAATTTGAAAGATTACCCATGGACAGATATAGACAAAATTAAAATTAGCATCTAATATAATTTATGAATAATCTAAAGCTCAGAGATATCAAATAAATTTACTGAATGCTAGAAATGCATACTTTACCTCTATTTGTCCATATCTAGATATTAGAAGGTCTAGCTACTGTACAAAGAACTTTAATTTGAACACCGAAGCCGATTTTGAGCTCTCAACCAAGATATGTAAAATGTATTGCTCAATAAATGTCTGTGTGTGTGTGTGTGTGTGTGTGTATTTAATACTGAAGATGATTTTCATTGTTCTAGAATTTAAACAATGTTTTTCGCTCAGGGAGTAATCTTTTAGGAGATGAATCCTATAAATAAATGGAATGAGAAATCTTGTCTTTTCAGTAGATGGATACCCTTATGTACATAAATACAATGTCCATTCAGATAGTATTTTACCAAAATTGTACACAAGAATGTAAAGGACACAAACTCTGAGAAATTATCTGAGGTACTGAAAATTCACTTGGAATTTCATATTTCTGTGTAAATATGTCCATCTGGAGATGGTTTTAGTGAGTCACTCAGAATAAACATTGATCTCCATCATATTTGTATTTATAAGAAATATTTTTTTTCTTATTTTGGACACTGGTCTCATTTTGTAAGTTCTAGAAAGTTATCAACTAATAAACGAATGTTGTTTTAAGTAGAATACAATGTAAGCCGTACTTCAGCAAGACGTGCCAATCTTGCTTCCACAGGCACTCAGAGATCACTGGTGATCCCTCTCTGTGAATCTGTTCATCACTATCCTTGAGTGAAACATAATTGGTTAGGAAGGAGAATTTTGTCTGAGTCACTGTAATTTTATGGATAATGCAAAAATGAGCCTCAGTGACACTGAGAAGTAATAAAGTAAAACCCCTCGGTGGAAACACTATGGGGCAAAGTATTTTGCGAACATTTTTGCTTGACTTCAGTGAAAAATCTATATTCACAGGCAACATAGGTAAGGTCCATGGTGAACGGAGAGATACACAACCTTCCATGTCCAAACTAACTACCAACATCACGTAAACTTCCCAAGCTCTCCTCAGGAGCACAGTCTAGCATTTAAACACATTCTTCTGCAAAGCAAGGTTGTGATTGTCAGGACCATCGAGGGCTGTTCTTCTCAGAGTCGTAAGTCAATAATCTGAAGAGAGCTTTATATTTTAGATGTTGTGTGTCAATTGTTTCTGTCAACACTGCTATTTGCCAGGAAAATCTGTCAGGTAGATATGATAATGTGACAGCTCTGAGCTTTGTCTCATGTACCAAAAAACCATGTGTGGATGAAATCATAGGACTGTATCTCTCAGAGAATAAAGAAAAGAAGAAAAGCAAAGCAAACAACTTTAATGCCTGTAGGATTTACTATTCCTTCCACAATAAAATCACCACAAATGTGACTCAATTATTCAAAGGCGATTCAGAAGTGCATAGAACAGTCCCTGTAGGACCAAAGGTCTACAGTTTCCTACTATAGTTGCAAACAGATGTTTCCTCTAGTCTTTGAATATGTAAAAGTGTTTATAAGAAAGACCACAATGATGCTTCTGGTGCCTATTAAAGGAACATAGAGGGATGGGAAACGTCTAAAGAAGCACTGCTTAAAATTTCAGGTAGGATGTTTTCAGACTTAAGGAACAGAACACCTGTCTAATACTGACGCCAGCCATATCTTGAAGAAATCTAAAAAAAGTTGATTATACAACTGGAACCACTACCTTCTACTCTGCTCTCACTGGATTTCAATCTCTTCTTTTCATATTCACAGGATAATAATTCATAATCCTCTTGTCACCTATTTTTACCAGAGATCTGAACACAAAGGCAGGGGAAGCAAAACAGGACCTGCCTCCCTTCTAGAGGAGAAAATGTTTGCTTGGCACCTGAAAAACAGTTATTTACATTTCCTGGGTTTTAATGTGGGCAGTTGGACTGAGAGAGGATGAAAAGTGATTATGGAAGACCACATGGTCTTGTCTGGTGTGTTCTAACTAGGACTCAGTTCATGGAGTTTGGAAAATTGCTGTACTGAACAAGACTGGGGTGCTGCAAAAAAATACAGAAGGCAAACTGGCAAGTGAGTTGGCACCAGCAATGTCAGAAAAGTACCAAGAAGCTATTAAAATTCTACTTTCCCTTTTCCACTATATTTCACACATCTTAACCAGTCTGCCCATGAAACTGGCCTAGATTCTTAACTTAGAATTAGGGTACAGAAGAAAAAAGGTGAGACTGAGAAAGCATGAATAATCAATCAATCTCAATCTCAATCTCTTTCTCTCTCTTCACACTTCATTTGGGGGTACCATGAATTGAATGGTGGTCCCAAAATGACATGTTCACATTTTAATTTCTGTAAACTGGATGTTATCTTGTTTGTAAGAGTCCTTGAAGATGAAGAGATCACCCCAGATTGTCTAGATGAGCATTAAGTCTGATGACAAATGTCTTAGGAGAGTCATGCAGGGGACATGTGACAGAAAAAAGAGGAAGCAATAGACCCGAGAGACAGATATTGGGATAGTGCACCCACACATCAAGAAACATGTGGAGCGACCATGAGCTGAGATTGTCAAGTAAACTGTCTACAGACCTGTCAGAGAAAAGGAGGTGCTGCTAACATCCTGGTTTAAGGCTGTGGCTTGCCACAATTGTGATATAATAAATTTCCATGCAAAAAAGCCACCAAGCTTAAAGTATTTTATTACAGTATCCTATGGAAACTAATACAAATACTACAAATTTTATTGTTGGAATTCAATGGAGATTTGTGTACTGATTTTGTATATTACAACCTTGTCTCTTCCTCTCACTATTTCTTTTTCTTTTTTCTTTTTTTTTTTTTTTACTTATAAAGAAAAGAGGTTTATTTAGCTCACAATTTTGGAGGCTGAAAGTTCAAATAGCATAGTGCTGGCTTTGTAGAGGTGCCACTCAGCTACATAGCCTCAGATAGTACAACAGTCCAAATGTACCACCATGCAAATGGTAGGAGTTTGCATGGGAGATCACACTGCCAGACAGGAAGCCAAAGAGGCTAGAGAATGGGCAGACTCATTCTTTTATTATAAACATCTCTCAAGAACCAATTCAGGGTCCCATGAGAACTACTTTATCCCCTTCTGAGAGTAGATCCCAAATGACCTAAAGACCTCCTCTTAGGCCCCACTTCTTAGAGGTCTCACCACCTCAACACTGCTTCCAATGCATGAAACCTTGGGGGACAAACCACATCCTAACCATAGCACGCACTTTTCTCCTTCATGCATATTCTTGCTACCAATTGGAAAAGGGGTTCCTGGGTGAATACAGGGTTAGGAGCAGCAGTGAGGGGTGACAGAAAAAATGCTACAGAAGCCTGGTGCTCTGCTCCATTTTCTAAATTCCCTTAATTCCCAAGGACATTTCTTAGGGGAAGTTGGAACTAGAATATAAACTTCTTCTGTAAACCTGCCCAAAGCAGTAGCCAGTAGTCATACATGGCTATTTATATTTGACTAACTTAAAGTTGAATACAAGAAAACATTCAGTTTCTCCGTCTCACCAGCCACATGTCTATATAGAACACTGCCATGACTGAAGAAAGTTCTATGTACAGCGCTACTTAAAATTCTTCTTACATAGAGAATAGTAATGCATATCCCTAGGATTCTGGAGCCTCTTCAAAAAAAATTTTTTTAAATTGTAATAATTCGTGCTTTGTATGTATACATCTTTGTTAGGTACAAATTGATAATGACATATTTTCTCACATTTCTCATCTGACCCCTTCCCCAATTCCCACCCCGCTCCCTCACCCTCCCTCCCTCTCAAGTTCAGTTCAGTTAATGACCATGATATAACTGTGTAAATATATCATGTGCCTTAGGATGTCCTCCCCTCTCACTATTTCTAACATTTTGTTTCTAACTTTTGTCAGGTGTTTTATGTTCATGGTTGTATCATTTGCAAATAAAAAAACTGATTTTTTTCCCAATCTTTAAAAGATCTATTTCCTTTTCTTACCTTATTCTATTGGCCAGAGCATTGAAAGAAAATGTTTCAAAGTATCATAACAAGCACACTAACACTGCTGAACATCACTGCCTTAATAGCGATTATTCTAGTATCTCACCAGTTCACTGCAATAAGTTCCCTCTAAGGTCTTGAGGTTCAACTTATCATGAATACGAATTCCTTCTCTTCCTAGTTACGAATTTTATGGATTCTGTATTTATACAGTTGAACATACATTTTTTTCTTCAATCAATTGTGATGATGATTTATAGCTACAGTAACCATTTATCTTGTATTTTCTGATAAACTCTACTCATTAATATTTTCTTTGAGATATAACATGTTTACTAACACTTTATAGAGGACTTTAAAAATTTCTCTTAAATGAGACTAGCCTGCAAATTTTTTCTTCTTCCTTTCTAATCTTCACCCTCTTCTTTTTCTCTCATCTGTTTTTGTATCAAATTAGTATTAAATATTTGTAATAATATTTGTATAAAATAATCTATTCTTTAGAGTCTAGAAAACTTTCAGGAAATAAATAGTTCTGAGGATTTTGTCTTTCCAAAAATTTGAAGGCTATTTTTACAGGATTCAATTTTGTGGAAGTATGTTATCTAAGAATATTTATTTTATTTTACTTATATGCTTGAGTCCATCAACCTAATGTTGTACCTCTTTCTATCTTTTAAATTTTTGTCCTAATAGTAATTATGACATCTGGTTATGTGTAAGATGATTACTTTTAAAATTGTCTTAGCAATGCTTTGTATTATTTTTATTACCCTTTAAAGAAAGGGTTTGGCTTAATGATTTCAATATTATATCTTTATTTTTCTTTCATTAATTATACTCTTACCTTTGAATTGTATAAACATTTGCCATGCTGCTGCTGAGTCCTGGCATGTCAAACGATTAAAAAATTCTATTTTATTTGTATTTTTCTTTATGTGGTTCATATGTGTTTGAGATGCAGCATACAGTAAGATTTTTGTTGCTGTTGCCACCTATTCTGTCAATCATCATCATCCAATTGATATATTTAGTCCATTGTTTATCTTGAGTATTGATGTATTTTAATCTTATTCTACCATCTTGGTGCTTTTTATATCTTGTTTTTAAAAGCTTACTTTCCTCTCCTCCACCCTCCTTGCTTTTGAGGACTGTTTATTATTAGTCAAATTCTTTTACTGATTTGCAAATAATATATCCTATTTCTGTTGCTTTAGTGATTATTTGAAATTTCACTTGTAAAGCCGGGCGTGGTGGTGCACGCTTGTAATCCCAGCATTTGGGAGGCTGAGACCGGAGGATCGGGGTTCGAGGCCAGCCTCAGCTACCTAGTGAGGCACTCCGCAACTTAGTGAGACTCGGTTTCAAAATAAAGAATAAAAAATAGGGCTGGGGGTATAACTCGAAGGTAGAATGCCCCTGAGTTCAATCCCCCCACAAAAAAGAAATTTCACTTGTATAGTTACCTTAAAATTTAAGTTTAAAATTTCCCATCTTAACTATTAAAAATAAAAGTACCTGAGAATATGTTATCTCTCAGTTCTACTTCCTGATTCACACATTTTTCAATAGTTTAATGCGACTGATTAGATATTACCTATCCCTAAAGCAATATTGTTTTTCTTTTATAAATTTACTTGCAAATTTATCTACTTGCTTTTATGTGTAGTACTGGGGGCTAAACCAGGGGCATTCTATATCTGAACTATATCTAAGCCATTTTTAATTTATATATTTTTATTTGAAAAAATATATGTTTACATATAAAAAAAAAACTTTCTACTGTACACTGGCCTCAAACCTGTTATCCTCCTGTCTCAGCCTCCCAAGTACTCAAGTACTGGTGAGATTATAGGAATGCATTCTCATAACTGACTAACAAATATATCTATTTTTTTTCAATATTCTTGTATTTCAGATTCTTACCTATAATTGTTTTTATCTTTCTAAAATTAAGACATTTAGAATTATTTTATTGTATTATGATGTTAAATGTTCTCAGTTCATGTTAAAATATCTTTATTATATCTCTGTTCCTGAAACACAATTTTTAAAAATTTTCCTCAATACTTTGTATATGATTCTACTGCCTCTCTGACTTCCATATTCCTTGTTTAAATATCTGTAGCTTTCCCCATAGTTATCCCTATTTAGGTGAATTCTGAATAGTAAAAAAAAAAATTCTCAGCTGGGCGTGGTGGCGCACGCTTGTAATCCCAGCATTTGGGAGGCTGAGACCAGAGGATTCGGGTTCGCGGACAACCTCAGCTACCTAGTGAGGCACTCCGCAACTTAGGGAGATCCTGTACCAAAATAAAGAATAAAAAATAGGGCTGGGGGTATAGCTCAGAGGTAGAATGCCCCTGAGTTCCATCCCCAGTACCGCAAAAAAAAAAAAATAAATAAATAAATAAATAAATAAATAAATAAATAAAATAAAAATAAATAAATAAAATAAAAAATTCTTCATTGTTAAAAAAAATTCTCCATTGTTATGTTTTATAGATTTCATTTTCTTTATGCTGTGTGGTATTCACTCTGCTATCCTTATTAGTGGTGTGGTAACTCCTATTAAATATGGAAAATTCTCAGACATTATATATTCTGATATAGTCTTTGTTCTTCTCTCATCTCTATTTGTAAGACTTAGATCACGTGTCTTTTAGACCTATGATTCTACACTTTATCTTTTCATACTTCTCAATTTTTCCTTTCTTTCTCTCTCTGGATAGATTCTGGGAGATAGATCTGTCTTTCAGTTCTCTGAATCCCACTTACCTTTATTCAGTATTTTATTTACCTTATTTACTTCTTTCAACAATTTCAGTTTTCAATCTTAAATGTTGAATTTTATTCATTTCTCCCATATCCACAACCTCATTTTCTAGTGATCTTTGTCTTCTCATTTTGAGATTTTATTGTTTGCATTTTCAAAAGCATTTTATATGAAGGTATTTTACATTTTGTGTCTTATTCAATGTCAGAATTATTTGGTTTAATTAAGTCTGCTTATTCCCACTCACAGACATTGTTTCCTTGTGTATTCGGTGGTCTTAGGATGACTTCTTATATTTCTTTCACTTTATTTGGCAGGAAATATGAAGCCCAAGAAGGAAGTTTCTCATTCACTGTATTTTACATTGATTACTACTGAAGTCAATGACTGCCATTATCTTGGTTCCCTTTGAGCATAGCCGGGGACCTACTAATGGACTAGAGTCCGATTCAATTGTCCCAGCTTGTTTAGTTCCCAAAAATTAGCACTACTTTCAGCATTTTCCCTTTTATTACTATTACCACAGGCTCATTAATCTGGTTTGATATTTATATTATTTCATGTTATCCATGTCATGGAGAGGGCACACGAAGTTTCTATAGCTTATGCAAGTTTAGCAATACATTAATAATACACGTTGTCACCTTCATTCCCAGCTAAGATTTAGATGTTTCATTATGAAAGGATTTCTAAGATTTAGTCTGCCATAATATTAGAAGACATCCATATTACTACTTTTCTACTATTATTTCACTTAACTGAATTAGAAGAGGAATTTTATTTGATATTCCACTGCTCTACATTAGCAATGTAACCCAATGAGTACATTTTGTACACCCACATTTTAATATGTAAAAAAAAAAGTTTATATCCTTGAAGTTCAATATTATGACATTCTGCATGATGTTATGACAGATCTATTTTCTCAGAAGGAAATGAGAAAAAAGAATATGGTACTCTCAGAACTCAGAACTCAAACTCATATTAATCCAAGGACAAAACAGGTAATACTAAAGAGTTAAAATGGGTCCAGCATACACATGTCAAGATACGTTTTCTCTATAGCAGAAGAGCCAGTATTCCACTCCAGTTAAGAGAGTGTGATATGGGCATAAAACATCTCATAATTAACTCTTAAGATATAGGGCTTATGACTTTGTATTTATTTATTTATTTATTTATTTATTTATTTATTTATTTATTTATTTATTTATTTTGTGGTACTGGGGATGGAACTCAGGGGCATTCTACCTCTGAGCTACACCCCCAGCCCTATTTTTTTTTATTCTGTATTTTGAAACAGGGTCTCACTAAGTTGCGGAGTACCTCACTCGGTAGCTGAGGCTGGCCTCAAACCCGGATCCTCCAGTCTCAGCCTCTCAAATGCTGGGATTACAAGAGTGTGCCACCTTGCCCAGCTTGATTTTTTTTAAGCACCACTATTTGTATGCATTAAAAATTAATTTCATATATTTGAAAAATACTATATTGAGCAAAGAAAACTAGAAATTTTACTTAGACTATAGATTAACATTATATACTTATAATTTAAATGTTTAAAACTCTAAAGATCCTTAAAAAAATTATCTCTGTAATATACACATTTCACATATCCATAGTTCATGACATAACATTTCAGATACACTGATTACATTTCAAGTCATAACAACATTTAGAGTCAAAATACTCTCTAGTATGTTAGAATACTGACACCCAACCCACTCTTCTCTCAATTCCAAGATCCAGATTAATAAACCAAGTATAGTTTAAAATAACTGCATAAAAATCACTTTCACTAAAATGTTCTTAAAATCTTTTATTTGTACCACATAATATGCTATTTAAATTACATACAACTGTATAAAGATCTGTGTCATAAGTATTTAATTATAAAATATACAGAAAGTTTAGTATCTAATTTTATAACCCAATAATAAGCATGTACTACTAACTGATAGGTTTTGAGTGCATTGTATCCTGTGCTATTAACAGGACTTGGCCAGAAAAGTGTGATATGTATCGGATTGTATTTTGCAGAAATTATCTTGGCAATGTTGGCAGCTTAAGGGTTGCCATGCCCTACCAGAACTTGTCTCTCCCTACCAAAAGGTGGATTTTGTTCTCCTTTCCTGGAAACCCATGGTCTCTTTGTGATTGCTTTAATAAATAAAATGAGAAGTCAAACTGTTGGAAGCTTTTCTTTCATATACTTGTTACACAGTGTGCATAGGTTCTCCAGAGAATCAGAACCAACAGAATGTGTAGATACAGAAAGTGAAGATTTATTTTAAGAATTTTGCTCACACGATTGTGGGGCTGGCAAGAACAAAATTGAGAGCCTGGAGACCAAGAGAAGAGTGGGCATTCTAATCCTGAGTCCCAGGGCAGTCTGGAGGCTGAATTCCTTCTCCCCTGTTGTATGCCATCCTATTTCTTAAGGAATCTGGTTTTTTTTTTTTTTTTTTTTTTT
>PVLC010010522.1:36928-50306 GCA_004027655.1 Graphiurus murinus | reverse complement strand
AAACCGAGTCTCACTAAGTTGCGGAGTGCCTCACTAGGTAGCTGAGGCTGGCCGCGAACCCGGATCCTCCGGTCTCAGCCTCCCGAATGCTGGGATTACAAGCGTGCGCCACCGCGCCCGGCTAAAAATTACTATATACTTATTAGGTAATATTATGGTGATCACATCTTATAAGAGCAGTTAATAGTATAGACTGAAGTATCTTGTATTGATTTAATGGTTACTTTAATAAAAAAAGGAAAACATGAGAAATGTCCATTTTCATTCCATAGTGGAAGCTAAATTTTCCCCTCTCTACCTCCAAAAATAGGAGAAAAAGAGAAAGTTTCCAGTTTACTTGTATTACTTAAAGTCACACAGCTAATTTATTTTCTTGATATAACAATATATCTCAAGATATAGTTTCCTTTACTAAATATATAGCAATATCATTCAATATATTTTTGGTTGGGAAATTCTAAAGTGGTTAAGGTTATAGTCTAAATTATAAATTGGCTTAATGGAATAGTTAGTAGAAAATTTAGGAGATAGGACTGAAATATTCTTGGAAGAATGAAGCCACCTACATCTCAGGGACTTGTTTTGATGTCTTTTCCCTATTTCTTTTTAAAGTGTATATTTAAATTCTAGTTTATTAGGACTGTGCTTACTAAAAATCTCTTATATATTAAATTTTGTTTCTTTAAATGTTGCTGATCTTGAGATCATCTTGCTATTTTTAAGTAGAGTTTTGTGATGATGCCTTTTTTTGCATATCAACTTTCTGGATGTCACTTTGATAGTAATGGATGTTTCAGTTCAATAGTCTTTTAGTACAGTATATATGGAAAGCAATTACTAAGTATTATCAATTACTTTCTTACAGTTATTTTTAAATCATTTTGGGGTGGGGTCAGGGTCAGTGAGTTGTCATTGAAATTATAGTCAGCAAATAATAATATCTAAAATAAATGACTAGTTCTCAAAACCATATTAAGATATTAACAGCCCATTATTGAACTTGCATTCTGAAAATAGCAATATCCATCTTTGCATAGTGTAGGTTGTTTTTCATATCATCTTTGCTTTCTTAATTTTCTCTTCACAAAGATCTGTGAGTTAGAGCCTAAGTATCTCTTGTTCACTAATGAGGAAATTGAGGCAAGGAACATTTATTTGACTTGCCAATTACTAAGATTAATAAATGGTTAAAATTGAGTTGTTCAGAACATTGAGGTAATATGTATCTTCAAAATTATGCTAATTAATTGATATGAAATACTTTAAATATGTTTTACTTTATTGTGGTAAGATATACATAACAAAATTTACTGTTTTAACCATTTTTAAGTATACAGTTCAGTGACATTAAATATATTCACATTATTGAACAACCACAAAATGTTTTGGGGCTGGGCACAGTGGTACATGTTTGTAATACTTGAGAGACTGAGACAGGAAGATCTTAGGTTGGAAGCCAGTCTCAGCAACTTAGCTAGACCCTGTTTCAAATAAAAGGGGGCTGGGAGTATAGCTCAGATTTAGAATGTCCCTGGATTCAATCCTCAATATAAAAAAATAGAAGAAGAAGACGAAGAAAATATGTTGGGGTCTGGGGATGTAGCTCAGTGGAAGAGTGCTTACATAGCATTCACAAGACTCTGGGTTCAATCCCCTATACTATAAAAAAAAGGTGACAAAAAGTAAAAATGTTTTTATGTTTATGCCAAATGAATGGTCTCTATATGATTCTTCCATAGAGTAACATTGTTGTTTGGAACAGCTGTTTAAAACAGTTTCCCTGGGAGTTTATGTACAAGCTTAATCATTTGATGGTAAGAATATTCAGCATAGTTCAAGTACAACTCTTGGAATTTCTTTCATTTTTCTAAATATTACTGGTGAATATTTTTGCTTCTTTGATTATAAAGTTGATTTTCAAAATCCAGAAGTTATTCAGAGTATTATCTTCAGAATATTGTAGGTAATCAAGCTTTTTAGTAACTTTTTTCAGTACAATATACTTATATTCTTCATTCATTTACTCAGCAAATATTTATTGAGGGCCTACTAAGTATCTTCCATTCTTTTTTTTTTTTTTTTTTTTTTTTTTTTTTTTTTTTTTTTTTTTTTTTTTTTTTTTTTTGGTACTGGGGGCTGAACCCAGGGGCATTCTACCTCCGAGGTACACCCCTAGTCCTATTTTTTATTCTTTATTTTGAAACAGGGTCTCACCAAATTGTGGAGGACCTCACTAAGTAGCTGAGGCTGGCTGGGAGCCTGGATCCTCCGTTTCAGCCTCCCAAGTACTGGGATTACAAGCGTGTGCCACCACGCCCAGCTAGTATCTTCCATTCTGATAGGCACAAATCATAAATGATGAACGAAACATTTTCTTTTTTTTTTAAATGTATTTATTTTTTCAGCATGGATTTTTTATACATTTCTTGAGTACAATGGGGTTACATAGACATTTATGACATATCAATCATTATCAGATCACAAATAGCATCACTTCTTCGTTTTACATGTATAGCCCACATTCTTAACATAGCCTGGTAAAACAAAACATTTTCTGTTTCCATAGAGTTTACAATCTAGTAGGAGAAATAAACATTAAATCAATCATAAGTTATAGTAAGCATCAAGAAAAAAATGGAATGCTATAAGCAGCAAATAATAGGAACCCAGAAAGCATCTAATTTATACTGGGAGTCTTTCTTAACAGAAGTAACATTTGAACTATGCCCAAAGAATAGGTATGAATTTGACAGGTGAGAGTTGATGTTAGATGGAACAAAAACATGTGCGAAGCTCCTAAGATGGGCAAGTTTGAGGAACCAAAAGAATAATGAATAATGAATGAGAGGGAGACAAAATGAGTTTGAATAAATAGGCAGAAGCCAGTTACGAAGGTACTGAGTATTTGTCTACCATCATCTCATCTACATTACTGTGATTATCATTTTACTGTTTTGTTTTTTGGTTTTTTGTTTTTTTTTTTTTTTTTTTTTTTTTTTTTTTTTTTTTTTTTTTTTTTTTTTTTTTTTTTTTTGGCAGTACTGGGGATTGAACTTGGGCGTTCTACCTTCGAGCTATACTCCCAGCCCTATTTTTTATTCTTTATTTTGAAACAGGGTGTCACTAAGTTGCGGAGGGCCTCACTAGGTAGCTGAGGCCAGCTGCAAACCCGGATCCTCTGGTCTCAGCCTCCCAAATGCTGGGATTACAAGCATGTGCCACCACGCCCAGTTTAACTTCTAATCTTAATCCCTGCAGTATGTCCTTTAAAAAGCAACCAGAGGTATCCCTATCAAACCTAAGATATTTCCTGTTATTCTTTGCTTATAACACTACAAACCAAAGCCTTTGTATAAGTGTAAGGCTCTGTCTGATCTGGCCTCTGCCATATTATTTTCTACTATCTTCCAAGCTCACTTAACTCCATCCTTTTTGGTGGCTCCTATATGCCAAGAATGTTCCTGCCTCAAAGTTTTTGATATTGATATTTCCTATACCTGTGATAGTCTTCCTCTAAATATTTATATCGTTGTTCTCTCACTTCTGTTAGGTCTCTAATAGCAATCAGTTCTTCCCCAGTCACCTTGTATAACATACTTCCCTCTCTACATTCCATTCCGCACTCATTGCCAACTAACATGCTTTATTCATATTTGGGTTGTTTGTCTTCCTATCTCCCCTGTTCTCAGTGTACATAAACACATACACACACACACAACTATCTCTCTCTGTCTCTCTCTCTCTCTGTCTCTCTCTGTCTCTCTCTCTCTCTCTCTCTCTCTCTCTCCATGAGTATGGAGACTTTTAGTGCTATAGCCCCATTACGTAGAATATAGCATCTGACATATAGAAAGCATTCAAATTAATGAAAGGTGAAGGGATTCATAAGTATCTCTAGTTTCTGTCTTGTACATCATGATGATGGATATAACTATTAAATGAAATCATGGTTGTGGGAGGAGAGACAATAGGAGGACTAGACCTTGAGTAGGGAGAAGGTTATGAATTAATTTTTGGTATGTTTATTTTGTGATAACTGTGAACCATCCGAGTAGATCATACACAGGTGAGTGTTTTTATGTGGAATATATACATCAACGACCTAGACTGAAAAAAAAATATGGGTATTGTAGATATTTAATATCATGGAAATTAATGCATCTAAATGAGGGCATCTGTGGAAAAGAAGTCCTGGCACTATACTATATACATTTGAATGGAGGAAAGACACTTATTTCAGTAGGAGAAAAAAAAGAGATTTATGGGTACAAGTAGTTTCTCAATTTTTTTATGGCTTCCAATATCTCAAAAATGTGAGAACAGATCATTATCTCTGAGCCTAAAGGGTAAGATGGCAATATTAAGATACAATTTGAGATTGGAGATCATCAGTTTAGATAGTCACTTGAGATTTTCTCCATCAATTGTAGTTACATGGTGCATAAAAGAGATGACAGAGTTCACCTAGGGTTGGACAGAGAAAGGACCAAAGGAGTTAAGAGCAAGTAAACTTAGTTTTCTTATTTTATAAAGTAAGAGCACATAAACTAGTTTTATTGTTTTATAAGTTAATTTATTTAGCTGACCAAACAAGCATCCATTGAATCTCTACTATATGCCCAGCATTGTTCTAGACATTGCTGATGCAGAGTTTAAAAACAGCAGTGCCTGTCCTCCAGAAGTTCATGATCTAGTGAATGAGGTACCTATGAACATTTAATATATAATAGCGTGATCAACAAAATGACATGGTAGCAAATAGAAGAGAGTCATTGGGAAGTAAGGGAGACTTCACCAAGAGTCACATTTGAATTGCATTTTTATTTCACTCAGTAGAGTGTATAACTGTCCATTATTACTTAATATTTTATTCATCTAGTCATAAGATAAAGAATTAACAGAGGTATAAACTATAAAATTATAGCTCATGGATGTTCCTACATTTTTTTTTACCACAAGAATCTCTATATCAGAAATCTATTTGACCACAGCAAAAAACACTTTTTGTACACTCAATAAATGCCTATTTAAACTTCCTATATGCTATTGATGCTTTTTCATGTGTACAAGCTCTAAAAAGAGGAACACCTAAAATGTTTAAGCAAAATATAATAATCATAATACCTCAGTTATATACTAGATTTGGTACATACCAGATAGTACTGTCTCACATACTAGATTTGATATGTAATTGAGGCATTATGAATTATTTCTAGGGCTTTTCTAAGTATTATGCACTTTGCCAGGAAAAATCTTTCAGTGTTTTTAAAATAAATTTTTTTGACAAAAATAGTACTATTTACAGGAAAATCATTAATAGTAAAATAAAACACAGTTTCAAGTTTCCCCCTTTTTTTTTTTGCGGTACTGGGGATTGAACTCAGGGGCATTCTACCTCCGAGCTATACCCTCAGCCCTATTTTTTATTCTTTATTTTTTGTTTTTTGAAACAGGGTCTCACTAAGTTGCGGAGAGCCTCACTAGGTAGCTGAGGCTGGCTTCGAACCTGGATCCTCTGGTCTCAGCCTCCCAAATGCTGGGATTACAAGCGTGCGCCACCATGCCCAGCTAGTTTCAAGTTTCTTTTAAACAGTATAATTGAATACCATACCAAAAATATGTCTGTTGTTAACGATTATATCATCACCTTTCTGGAACCTCCAAACTTGTTTCCTTCTTGTTCTTTGTTCTATCCCTTTAACCTCATATCTTCATTGCTCCTTTCAACTTATATGTTTAAGTTCTTTTTTTAAATGGGAAGTGAGGTGAGAGGGGCCTACAACCTTGAAAAGAATATTCTTATTTTCCCCCTACTTTCTCATCTCTCTTTCAGTAGTCCCCATCTCACTGCAGTCTGTCAACTGCATAGCAAGATAGGTAAAATCATGAATTTTGAAACAAGACTGCCTGAATTAGATTCTATCTCTGCCATTTTCAAATCAGCTTTGGACAAGAAACTTCATAGTTTATTCGTTTGTAAAATAAAGATTAGCCGGGTATGGTGGCATACGCTTGTAATCCCAGTACTTGGGAGGATGAGACCAGAAGATCGCAGGTTCGTGGCCAACCTCAGCTACTTAATGAGGCCCTCCACAACTTAGTGAGAATCTTTCAAAATAAAGAATAAAAATAGGGCTGGGGATGTAGCTCATCAGGAGAATTCCCCTAGATTCAATCCCCACTACCAAAAAAAGAAAAAAAAAAAACAAGATTAGAAGTGCCTGGTAAACAGTAAACTGTATATAAGTATCAACTAATGCTATTATCATTGTGGCTATCATACTATGGAATAGAAATTGCTTTTCGTAAGACTATTCTTGACCCCTTTAGGTTCTTTGTAGCCCCTTTACCTTTGAGAATTTGACATCATTTGTACACTGACTCATCTCAAAAGCTATCTCAACCCTAATTCTCCTGAGTTTCCCTCCAGTATATAACTGTTATGTGGATCCTTTTTATTTTTTATACTTTGTTATAGGTACAACCCTCTACGCAGTAACCTAGGTCAAAAACCTGAGACTCACCGGGCATGGTGGTGCACAATTGTAATCCCAGCATTTGGGAGGCTGAGACCGGAGGATCCGGGTTCACAGCCAGCCTCAGCTACCCAGTGAGGCCCTCCGCAACCTAGTGAGACCCTGTTTCAAAATACAGAATAAAAAATAGGGCTAGGGGTGTAGCCCAGAGGTAGAATGCCACTGGATTCAAACCCCAATACCGCAAAAAAAAAAAAAAAAAAAAAAACACAAAGTCCTTTTCACTCTACTTCCTAAGTATCACATCCATCATTTCCTCTGCCAGTACGTTATTTCAGTACTCAGCATCTTTCATGGTGATCTATCAAATATATCCTAAGTCATCTCTGTGCATTATTTGTCCTCTTCCAGATTTATTGGAATTAAAACAAATATGATTATGATGTGCATAAAATTTTCCTGTCACCTAAAGAATAAAATTCAAACTGGACCCTGACTACCTCTTCAACCCAAACTACTTTCAATTCTTAGAATTCATTAAGTTTCAGTGCTTTGTATATACTGTTAGCTTTTCCTTAGTTACCTTTCCCACACTTTTCCCCTTTCTTTTGTCCCTTTCTCCTGGACAGATATCCATTACACAGTGAGAATCATGAACGCAGAGGCTGTCTTTGGTTCTCTTTCATATCCCCAGTAAAATGCCAGATAATAAGTATATTTGAACATTTCTCACAATTTGTCTATGGATGTGCTAGTCAACAATGAAAATAAGTATAGAAGTTATAAGCAATTAAAAATTTTTATAACAGTTTGCTAGGACAATTTTATGTGTATTAAATCTAATTTTAAAAATCAAGTTTGGTTTTTGTATGTTTTTTTCATTTTACTTTCCTAGTGTTTTTTATTGTGTCGCATAAAAGTACCACTCTGTGATGATTCAGTAATTTAAAAAAAAAAAAAAAAAAACACTGCCTTAGAAAAACGATTTACCGGAAATATTTGGGACTTGACCTGTCCCAGATTAATGATACTTCTGGAGCTTTCTAAACTCCAAAAGAACACAATGGTTTTAATAAGAATTATGGCATGAAATAAATATTTACTTCTTGCAACTGAAAAGTGAGAGATACCAACATAAAAAATCCAAGAAATACTATAGCTTATGTCCCACAAATGTAACCCAAATGACAGCACTTGGGTTGGGCAGCCATGTTGGTCACAACTTGGCAATCTTATCAGCACTATAGTAGAAATAGTTCCTTGAAAGATTTTTATAATGAGTGATATTTAAAAAATTCTTTCAGAACATCCATTTGTGTACTTATACTCTTGAAATAATGATCTTTCCTTAGAGTGAGTACTTATGTAAATTTTAAGATTGTTGATAATGGAAATACATACCTTCATAGTTCATACTGTCACATGATGTTTAGACTTCTGTTTCAGTTCAGCTTATTGTCAGTCATGGGCCTAGTGTAATGAAATGATACAGAAAAATATGTGCCTTGTTTCTCTTGGAGAAAATAAATCAGTTAAACTTTAATAAAATATTTCTGCCGGGCGTGGTGGCACACGCTTGTAATCCCAGCATTTGGGAGGCGGAGACCGGAGGATCTGGGTTCGCAGCCAGCCTCAGCTACTTAGTGAGGCACTCTGCAACTTAGTGAGACCCTGTTTCAAAAAAAAAAAGATAAAAAATAGGGCTGGGGGTGTAGCTCAGAGGTAGAATGCCCCTGAGTTCAATCCCCAGTACCGCAAAAAAAAAAAAAAAAAATTCCCCTGCCCTTCCTGTATGCCTCTGCAAGAAAACAAAAGATTCACAAATCACACAATTCTTGATAGTCATTCAAAAATGTTTATTTGCTGAATACTATGTGCAAGAGAATGAATATGAATATTATATATCTATATAATATAGTATATAGTATATATTATGTATGTTAATAATATGTATGTAAGGAACTAGGTTTTCCCTTAAATCCTTAGTCTATCTTACTTGCCAAAAAAAGTTAATATTGACATTTCATTGCAAGCCTGGTTTGGATTATTAATGGGCTAGGAAAGTTACTGAACATTAACACTGAATTAATAAGCTTGTTTTTAAAAATAAATATAACTTACATTGTTTCTTAGTGTTATTAGAGCAATTTGGTTTTAGCATGCTTTTCCATAAAGTGAATACCTAAACATAAAATCACTCATGAATAGCCTATTGCTAAAAAAAAAAATGTTTAAAAATCAGTCAATTGCTGTTCTAGTCTAGTAGTTTTAAAACCATTTAAATACATCTTACCTGAAGCTTATAACCTTGTAGATGATATAATAATAATCATAAAGACTCAAATTTATCCATATCACAAGGAATCTTCTATCCAATTTATTTCACCTTTCAATATGAAAACCAATGATCCTTACATAATCATTACTTTAACAGTGACATCTGTAGGTAACAGGATTTACTGACTGCGAGTAACAGGGTAATCTTTTTAACGAACTTAGAATTCTTTCCTCAGTCCTAAAGATGAGAGAGAAAAAGATTGACATTGCTATCCAACAAAGTATATCCCATCAGTCATCATACTTCGCAGAACATTGATAAGAATTCTTCATTGAATTCATGTGTCACTTATGTCATAGAACTTGACAGGGCAACCTCAGGACTTTTATGTAAAAAATTAATTTTATTTATGTTCTTAAGCCTAGGGATCAGACTAATAATATATAAATGTTAGAACAGTATCTTTGTCCAACTCAAAACCCTACCATTAGAAATACATTTACTTTATGTAAAATTAGTGTGGTCTGTTCTCACTTTACCGACAGTAAAAGTTTTTTTAAGAAAAATATTCATTTATATTTTACTTACCTTTTTTTTATAAAAAAAAAAAAGTTTGAAGAATGAAAATGTAAAGCAAAATAGGGCTATAATTGTTTGTTCTCAGGAAATATGTAGAGATCTTCAGTATAGACCTCTAAAATCTAATGAGATTTGACTTTCCTAGAAGAAAATGAAAATAAGAATATCAAAAAACTAAAACCTAATTTTCTAATCTACTTAGTGAAGGAACAGACTTATCTATATTTGTAGTTTTTCATTGTTGAAAGCTTACATCAGACCTTCTAGTATCTTCCACAGTTTTGTTACAGAACTAAGGCCAATATTTCAGAATTCATAGTGCTTTAGAATTATGCAGTACCTTTTCAGAATGCTTGTACTGTTGTCATGACGAATTAGAAAACAATTGACATACAAATCTAAAAATTCCTTACCATCTAACCTTAAAATCCAGAAAAATTACAATGTACCAATTTTTTAAATCCTGAAAAAAAAAATTGATAAGCTGAAATGACTAACCATAGATTACTTAAGGTTTTATTTTTTAAATCATAAGAAAATAAGAATGAATCCCTTATTTTAAATTGGGCTTTTATTTTTTAGTATTGGTCAGTTTGAAGGTGTAGCTATTTTTTAAAGGGTTGTGAGTGGCGTTACATTTTGATCAGTTACAGAATGAGTTACGCAACTCAAAAACTTTAGGTAATCAAAAATTAAGTTTGTTTTCTTTCCTGTTCTAGTTACCGGTTTACTAAATAGTGAGCATACATGATCACTTGAGAATTGGGCTTCTGGAGCACCTGCACAGGAAGGGAGTGGTTCATATTCAGCATTACAAAAGACAACTTTCTCTTTTTGAAGGGGATTACTTTGGCTATTTTCCAGGTACTGGGGAAATTCCAGATTCATTACAAGTTATGGGATGGCTATTAATTATTCATTTCCTAAAAATATGTTGATTACAGACTTGAGATTTGGTTATGTAGTAGGACCTTTTTTGGCTTCACCAATTTTAAAAACGTATTTAGAAGTTAATAGTAAAATACAAAATTGAGACTTCTGTGTGTCACATATTTTTCAGGGAACTCTAGAAACATCAGTCTTACTGAGCAGAACATACTTAGTGAAAGACTAAGTCTTTTACTTTCAAAATATAAGAACGATAAGATTTGTGCATGTGTGTATAAAGAAAAGCTATGTACAGTATATCTTTCCAAGAAATTGGATAACGAAAGAAAATCATATTTTATATAATCTAGTTTTTGGATAGTAAGATAAGGAAGTTCTATGACTAGGTAGTTTTTCGTAGAGAATTACTACTTTATAAACTATTTGGATGTTTATTCTCTTTTAACATAGCTCAAGTCTATATACATAAAGTTCTATATAAATTAAATTACATACCAGAATATTTATCTGATGAGACATTTGATTATTTAGAAGAACTCTCTTTAGAATTTTTATGTCCAGTTCCAGGGTAAAGACTTAGGGGAAAGAGTCTTCATAAAACTCAATTTCCTTCACATATATTTTACTTACATAGATTTATCTTGATAGTCATTAGGACATTTAAAGTAGTTATTTTCCTTCATTAGGAAAACTTTTTCAGGCATTATTTGGACTTTTGTTTTTGAACTTGTAAACTTTTGGATAGATTAAGGCTATAACAGGGTGCAATTCAGATTGTTTTAGTCCATTGCGTCTCCACTGCTCTAAAAACTGCTTCCTATCTTTGTACTATACAAGTTTTCATTTATTCATCACACTTTAATTAAGCTATCTGGCAGGCGTTGTGCTAGGTCCTGAGGTATAAAGGTGAATTAAGACATGGACTCTGACATATAAGTAAGTTAAAGCTCTCAGGATGGAATATTAGTTCTTTAATGTGCTGAGGAAGCTGTAATAGTGAGTAGATGCTGAAGTAAATGTTGAAAAAGTAAGGATTTCTTACAGGAGAAGAATAATTCTAACAAAGAGAAGAATGCGTATGAAGACTCAATCTTAATACATTAAGAAATATGTCTTAAGATGCCTAATTGAAATTCAAGAATAACCTTATTACTTGCAGTTTACAACATAAAATGCATATGCAAGCATGTATAGAACCCCATAGCTGCATTGAAGAACAAATACTTAGTAGTCACTTCTCAACTAAATGATTGCCTTATATATACACTAGTCATTCTTACCATTCCTCCTTGATCAACAACTTTTCATAGTAGCTTATTTTCTGAACCTTCCCTCTAGTCATTCTATCACAAAGGCTAAATTAGCTAATGTCAAAAGTATACCATCTACTAAGTACATAATTTAGTTTTTCAATCTTAAATCTTCAAGTGCCCTTGCCCATTTTGCACACCATTAACTAGCATAGGGATCGTTTAAAAAAAAAATGCTTTACCTGATTAACAAATATTTTTACCTATTCATTAATGGAATTTTTTAATGTTTTTCTTTTGCACTGAGTTGGAACTATTGGTACAAAATCTTTTCCTTCAAATTATTGCTTTATTTTAATATGATATTTGACAAAATTTTCAATTTAGGATCAACTCTTGGCACAGTTATGCTAGAAACAATATATGGTTTAAGCATATATATGTTTTATGGTCAGTTACATTGCTTCCTGTCTGTACTCATGTTACTAGAGATGAATTTTAAAATTAGTTCTCCTGAGACATGAAGTTTTGACATTTGTCAATGTGGGATAGTTGAACTTTAATAAATTAACAGAAGCATAGTTACAAATACCATGAGACTAGTAGACATGTCACAAAACTCAAAAGTAACCACAAAAATAGCATACTAATACTGTTTATATAATCTCTCTTTTATGATGTGTTCATATATATTCTTCATTTTTATTAAGAACAACTATGTATTTTAAGAAAGGGTGAGTTTTGTTCTCTTTTACAGTCCAGGAAGCATTGAGAATATCAGATGTAGCCACATAATCACACACATGTTTTATGATTTTTAGCTTATCATTTAAAGTATCTTACAAATTAAAAGGAAAATTTCCTACTTCTACATATGTAGGACTTTTAAAATATATATGTATATGTTTTTTTTTAAAGGAATTATTTTAGTAAAGATAGTTTCATCTAATAGAAAAATGATATTTAAGTCTTAACAATACTTAAGAATCATGATTAGGGAAGTAATGAATTATTATTCTTGTGTTTAATGGCAAATAGTCAAAGTATCTAATTTTGTTTCATCATCAAAGGTTTTTATGGTTCTAAGATAGCCTCATGAGAAAAGGTCAAATGAACAAGTTGCATAAAGTATTACAAATCAAACCAATAACTAAATTTAAGGATTCGACTGTTTCTGATACTGTGATTACATTGAATAATAATAAAACATCACCTGGAGCATGGAAATGTTTTAGTTATTTGACCTTTGTTCTAATTATGCCTTGTCTATACCAAAAATTATAATAAAACTTTTAATATTTTAACTTGATCTTAGGCTATTTGAAGAACTTCTTGACTCCTAATGTAATGATATTTTCAAAATAAAAAAGCCTGGCATCACTTAATGTTTTAAACTATAATGATTTATATATTAGAAAAATTATATTTGCTATGGAATTTCTATATTTATATGTGCTCACACAAATTGTTAAAGAGGTGTAGCCTGAGAGTTTCTTAAAACGTTCAAAAATTAGATGCTTCTTTCGACCCATTTTAGGGCTAAATAGCTTAAATTCAAGTATTGGTTTTGCTGTCTTCACAGGTATTACAGGGCATTACTTATCATTAGAACTGTGTTTTATTGTTTAGTTTGTTAACATTAAATTGCAGTCACTTTCAAATTGGCATGAGTCACTGAAAATAAATGTTAATGTAAAAAATCAAAACAGAGCCGGGCGTGGTGGCGCACGCTTGTAATCCCAGCATTCGGGAGGCTAAGACCGGAGGATCCGGGTTCGCGGCCAGCCTCAGCTACCTAGTGAGGCACTCCGCAACTTAGTGAGACTCGGTTTCAAAATAAAGAATAAAAAATAGGGCTGGGGGTATAGCTCGGAGGTAGAATGCCCCTGAGTTCAATCCCCAGTACC
>PVLC010010522.1:26290-36828 GCA_004027655.1 Graphiurus murinus | reverse complement strand
TCAAAACAGGCTCATAGCAAAACAGATAACGGGACAAATGAAAATCAAACAAAAGAGTGGAAATATGTTTAGAATGTACTGTCCTTTTTTGGTTTTCATATTCAAGCACTTGAAGATACTTTTGAGATTATGCATTACAAGCAAACATTTTTGCCACATCTAATATTTCCTTTGACAAAAATTTATTGAGCACTCTGTACCATTGAAGGAAAAGAGTAAAATCTAGGAGAATAAATACATTAGTAAAAATAGGCAAAAAATTTTTATTAAGTGCATATTTATTGTCCACATTCTAAGTGCCAGGTAACAGTGCTCATTGCTGGAGATGTAAATATAAAGGCTATCATGGTACCTGATTTTATGGAGATTTGACAAGACAGACAAACTAAAAATTAGAGTTTATTATAAAATCAGTGTTATAATAAAAGTGAACACTGAAAATATGGAAACAGAGGAGAAAACATTATTAAGGGAATCTAGGGGAAGCTTCCCAGATAGGATACCTCAATCTTGATGGACTGATAAACAATAAGAAAACAAAAGAGGTATGGGAAAAGGATAAGGTTACTAGGTGGGCAAAAGACTCCTTAAGGATTTGGAATTCTAATTTGAAAGCAGGGAGAGCTATTAAAAGATTTGTAGCAGGGAGGTAGCATGGTTAGGTGTACTTACTAGAAAGATCACTCTCAGCAGGTGGTGCACACCATAATCCCAGTACTTGGGAGGCTGAGGCAGAAGGATCATAGGTTTGAGAATAGTTTCAGCAACTTAGCAAGGCTCTCCACAACTTAGTGAGACCTTGTTTCAAAATAAAAAATAAAATAAGACTGAATTTGTAGCTCAGTTGTAGAATTCTTCTAGGGTCAATCCCCAGTACCACCAAAAATTAAAAAAGAGTTCACTCTGAATGCTTTTGGAAAACTAGAAATTTTTTCATCTGTACTTGGAAAATCTTTGCAAGATAAGGATACATGTGAATAATTAATTAAAAATAAAGTTTAAGAATTACTCATATTTGCACAGCTAGGTTCTTTGAGATATTTGGTTTAGCCATAAATTCTTTGTGTAAATGCTTTTAGACAGTAGTGTAGTGTTGTATTCTTTAGCATAACCCTGAGCTGACCAGATAAAAGGATTTGAAAACTAATAATTATAGGAAATTGTTCTCTGACCTACCTTCCCTTCATCTAATTGTCTCTTTAGTGTTGATTCTGTTTGTACAAAATAGATGATATTACTAAACATGGCATTTATGTATTTGTAGCCTTGATGTATTCTAGATTGCTGGACCCTCTGTCCAGTGCTGAGTTTATAATTTAAAAAAACATATAGAGCCGGGTACGGTGGCATACACCTGTAATCCCAGCACTTGGGAGGCTGAGATGGGAGGATTTCAGGTTCAGGGCCAGCCTCAGCAACCTCATGAGGCCCTCCAAAACTTAGTGAGACCTGTTTCAAAATAAAAAATAGAGTTGGGGTTATAGCTCAAGAGGTAGAACTACTAGGTTCAATCCCAGCACCACGAAAAAAATGTGTATTACAAAAGAAGTATATAAAATATATATAATACCAAAGAAGAGAAATAAAATTCAAAAGGAATATAAGATTATTAGAGGTGTTGAGATAGAGGAGTTAAAAAGATGGAGAAGAACCTTTCCCTTAATTGCCGCCTACCCTATAGCCAATCTCTGTCTTCCTCTCACATAAATAAATTTTTTTACACTGAAAATTATTTGTAAATGATTCTTAAGGCCTGTAGAGCCTACCATAAACATTTTTAACTGTTTATATAAGTATTATATAATAAGAATTCCATGATAATACAAGTATTTCCCCCTTCACCTTGAGAGTAGGCACCAGGCTACCAATTTAAATAATATGATTTTCAGTATATAGAAATATTAAATAAATATGATGGCTTGAATAAACACAAGTTGATTTATAATCGAAACAATGACATTGATCACCATAATTTACTTGAAATGTAAGTAAAAGTTTAATATGTTTATTTTGGAGTTTTAGCTAAATAATACATAATCTATGGTTGTAATTTACAACATCTGAATTTATATAAACCTAGCAGGCTGAACCCTTCACAGGTACCAAGCTTATTAACAATACAGGTCAGTGGTAAGCAAGCTTTGAAAAACTTTGATTTTTATTAATGTAAATAGGCTGTAATCAAAGTGGGTTTTACTTGCATGCAACTAGCTTCTCATGTAGCACTTTGCCACTTTATTTCAAGACACATTTTCCTGCCGCAGGAAAAAAGAAAAAACCTGTTACTTATACAACTATGTCTGTGTCAGACATTGCTTATTATAGACATCTGATTAATAAAGCAGTATTGGTTTACATTAAGGTCAAATTGTATGGTATCATCAACTTAAAATTATTCCATCTTGAGATGAAATATTATGGGAAATTACTTTTACCATTTGTTTTAAATACTGAATTGTTTAATTCAGAATGAAAAATAGTTGGAGAGTTAACTTATTGGTAGTTTTTGTTTTGCCATAAGAAAATATATTGCCATAATATTAAAGCAGAACTGAAAAAGTGAAAGCACACCCAAAGTTCACATAACTAAAGTATATATTCTCAGGTTCCGCTAGTCTGTAGTGTCTGTTGTATAGGTGGTTGGGCAAGTGGAAGGTTTAAAGGCTATTCTTTAATGATAGGAATTGATAATGGAAGCAGTAAATACAGTTTTGTCTCTTCATATCAAGGGGAATTGGTACCAAAATCCATGGATGATTAAGTCCTTTATATAAAATTATGTGGTATTTGCTAATAACTTATATCCTCCTGTATAGTTTAAATTATCTCTTGATTACTTAAAATCCCTAATACAATGCTTTGCAAATAATCGTATTGTAATTTTTAGGGAATAATGAAAAGAAAAATGTTTCTATGTTCAGTGCAGATTCAAGTTTTATTCCCAAATATTTTTCTATCTGCGGTTATTTGAGGCCATGGATACAGAAGCCAGCTGTACCTGTTTTAAGTTCATTTCTTGCTTGTACTGTACCTCAATTTTTACCTACTCAGGCTAATTTGCAGGTGCTTGTGATGAATAGACAATCCATAATTTCTACCAATAAAGTAAAAGAGGGAAAGAAAACTTTGAGCTTCCCTCCCAGCTAACAGTTTGCTGTAGTTAAAATTAATGCAGAGTTTTGCAGCAACAAATATAAGGGTTTTCATTTACTTATCCTAAGTAATTGGCTTAAAATTTGGGTAATGAAAATAGTATTTATTTGACCAGTTAGTGCAAAAGACCATCATTTATGTTTTTCTCTATTTGTTAAGGCAAATCAATTTGTTTCTCTTTTAGCATGTTTTAAGGAAAGTAAATATATAGTTACTGTTATTTGAGAATATATTTTGTTTTTTGCAGTGTTTGAGCAACACACCTCCACTTACTGAGTATTTCCTCAATGATAAATATCAAGAAGAACTGAATTTTGACAATCCCTTAGGAATGAGAGGTGAGATAGCAAAGTCGTATGCTGAACTGATCAAGCAAATGTGGTCTGGAAAGTTTAGCTACGTCACCCCAAGAGCATTTAAGGTCAGTATGGTAAATGCCTTGTCAACAAGGGCAATATTATCCTCAGGGGGACAACAACTGATTCTTGGGGAAGAAATTTAAAAAAAAAAAGTAGCTATTACAATGATTGTGGCCCTCCAATGGAGCACAGTTCATACATAGTTGTAGTATACCTGTGGTATAAAATCTCAAGGCAGGAGATAGGATAGGTGATTCATTTTTTAAAAGTCCAAAAAAGATCAGGGGAGCAGTGATGAGAAAACGGAAAATAATTAGAAACAGAAGTATAGTACAAGAATGCCTATAGAGAAACAACAATGAGCATTTACATAGCTGTTTTAGAATACAGTACATCTCATATGTAATGTAGAGAACTAAATTTGGGCAGTCATTAAAGTCCAGGAACTCAGTTTATTTTGATAGTCATTATAAACTTGAAAATTGTAAAATGAAACCAGTCTGCAGAATAACCACTAAATACTAATTAAATGTATTTTCTAAAGGTCCTTAAACTTTTAAGTTTATTCATATTTGTGAATTGATTACTTCTTAGAATTAGGTTATCATTCAAATGAAAACCAAGCTGAAATTTACATTTATAACTATAAAGTTTTCGTAATTAATCATGGAGGTAAGACTTATGAGATATGTTATGAGATATGTTAAAATAAGTTTTAAGCCACTATTTTTACAACTAACTTAAATGGCATTTATATAGGATATCTACTAAGCAACAGTTTGTTAACTGTATACAAGTTCTTAAAAAATAAAAACCAACAAATCAAAGTACTCCTGTATTTATCTTCTGTTGCATTATAAACTTTGGACAAACTAGCCCAGACAAACTGTCTCTCAACCCTGTCCTCATTCCAGTAAGTTTTGTTTTGTCAGATTCATATTTATTCATCCATCCATCCATCCATCCATCCATCCATCCATCCTTTCTCCCTCTCCCTCTCATCATCTCTCCCCACCCCTACCCCGTTGCACTGTCTCTCACTCACTCTTGCAGTACTAGGGATTGAACCCGGGGCATTCTACCGCTGAGCTAATCTTGCTTTCTTGCTCTCTCTCACTCTCTCGCTCTCTCACTCTCTCACTTTCTCACTTTCTCCCCTCACCCCCCTCCCTGTCTCCCTGTCTCCCAATACTGAGGATTGAACCCAGGGAATTCTACCTTGGTGCTAAACCCCCATCTCTTTTTATTTTTTTTTATTTGAAACAGTGTCTTGTTGGGTTTGCTAAGAGTCTCCCTAATTTGCTGAAACTGGTCTTGAACCTGTGATCCTCCTGTCTCAGCCTCCGAATTACTGGAATTACAGACATGTGCCACCACACCTGGCTAGATTTTTCTCTCTTTAGATTTTATGTAAATATATGGACTCATGATATTTGACTTTATTCTTTCATGCTATGATTCATATGATAACATTTCTTTTCAGTCTTATCAAAAATATAGTACTACAAAGACTAGGAAAATTCCTTTTACTCTATGAGATGCATCCTCTTTTTACACATAGAAAACTATAGATCTCATGGTTTCTAGTGACCCATAGAAAAATGATATTAAATTATAACTCTCTGGTAGTGCCTAATCCTTTGTACAAAATTTTATATTTTCTCCTTGTTCCTTCCTAGAGTCAACTTTTTTTATAGAGTAGTTATTTTCAAAATGCTTTTAAATGAATGATTATCTGTATGAAAGAATATAGCAAGGATGGAAACCTGTTTCATTGCTTGCCTGCCAGACACATTTACAGGAAGAGGCAGTAGGAAAACAGACTAAGAATTAAGAATGTTGAAAACTCTTTTTTTTTTTTTTTAATTGGTGCATTGTAATCATACATCTTTGTTAGGTACAAGCTGGTAAAGGCATACAAGCACACATTTTTCATTTAACCCTTCCCCAATTCCTGCCCCACTCCCTCACCCTCCCTCCTTCTCAAGTTCAGTTTAGTGATTGACTTTGATATGTTTGTGAAAGTACATCATGTGCATTAGGGTGCCCCCCCATCACCTTCAGTTAAGTCACCTTGTTGAAAACTCTTTTGACAAATAGTGAAACAGCAGTTAATAACAAGGAAATCTAAGACTAAATAATGATTAACACATTTATGTGTTTTCTTAAGGATTTCATATGCTGATCTGTTGTATCCTAGATGAGCTCCATTGAATGCATACTGGGAGTGCAAAACAAAATAGAACTTCTACATATTTCTATTTTATATATACACAGTTTTCATTATTCACAATAGTATATCCCATAAAGTCACTGAATTAACAAATACTAAACTCTTGTTCCTGGGGAAAATACAGGATTTGATTTCACAAGCCTTACAACATTTTTACCAACTAATCAATGAATAACTTTGTTTTCTGTTTAATAATATTTAATATATTATTTAATACATACATATATACATATATATATATAACTGATTCATGAGCATTAAATTCACAGCCAATATCACTGTAACTCTTATGCCTGAATGAAGCTCATTCTAGCTCTGTTTTCTCCATAAGGTATATCATAGCCTTTTTGCGTTTAGGAACTCTAGCGAGCACTTCAGAATTATATTTGATAACCATTTTAAGTGCTGAAGTAACCAACAAAAAGCACAAAAATGTGTTGGGGGGGACATAATAATAAATAAATTGCAAAGGACCATTGTATATATAATATGGAGAACTGAAACAAAAAGGCAGAGTTCCTCATCTGGGAATGTGCATGTCAGATGACTAAAATTTTTCACCATTCTAAGCATATGCACAAATGACCACAAAAGTGTCACAATTAGATTTGAGGTTACAAATGAAGTTTAGCAAGTAGACATTCACAAATGATGAATCTGTGAATATTAAGAGATCAACTGTAGCTTTTTAAAGACTCCTGAGTCTAACTGATTTCATGCTTTTGCTTTTCTCACAGACACAGGTAGGACGTTTTGCACCTCAGTTCTCTGGGTATCAGCAGCAAGACTGTCAAGAACTGTTAGCTTTCCTATTAGATGGACTACATGAGGATTTGAATAGAATTAGGAAAAAACCATATATACAATTAAAAGATGCTGATGGAAGGCCTGATAAGGTAAGTATCCTGATACTATTATCTTCATTATTATCATCTTGAGATACCTCTTTGCAATTTGTGTCTGGTTTTTTGTTTGTTTGTTTGTTTGTTTGTTTTTGTAGGTGGTTGCTGAAGAAGCCTGGGAAAATCATTTAAAAAGAAATGATTCTATCATAGTAGATATATTTCATGGCCTCTTCAAATCAACATTAGTTTGTCCTGAGTGTGCTAAGATTTCAGTAACATTTGATCCTTTTTGTTACTTGACACTTCCATTGCCCATGAAAAAAGAACGTACTTTGGAAGTTTATTTAGTTAGAATGGATCCACTTACTAAACCTATGCAGGTAAGTAGTGATCATTATCTTTGTATTTGCTACTTTTTATAAAAAGTTAATATTAAGTCCTCATAAAAATTTAGAGTTGAAGCTGGGTCTGGTGGCAAATTCCTGTAATCCCAGCTACTTGGGAAGATGAGGCAGTAGGAATACAAGTTTAGGCCAGCCTCTAGCAAAAGCCTGTCTCAACATTTTTTATTTATTTTTTAAAGCCTGTCTCAACATTTTTTATTTTGTTTTTTATTTTTTGTTATGAGGGACATAGTGCTTATTCTATGCAAAATCCCTTTGATAGGCATTAATGTCAGTTGTCTGACTAATTCTATTGCCTGTTGTTATAATTGGATTATTTAACATTATGTGATCAAAATGCAATTTTTTTCCTTCTTATTAATCAATCCTTTTCTAACATTTGACCTTTCCCAATGAAAGTACTTCCTTCCTCTTCTACTTTCTGTTCCCCTAAATCCTGTTATGTTATAGCACTTTGCAAATTTTATTCTGACCTTTGGTTTACTCGTGTCTTTTCTAGACCGTGAGTTCTTTTATATTTCCAACACTTGTAACTTACATATATTAATGTAGAAGTATTCAAAAATTTCATTCAAGCCGGGCGTGGTGGCGCACAATTGTAATCCCAGCATTTGGGAGGCTGAGACCGGAGTATCCGGGTTTATGGCCAGCCTCAGCTACTTAGTGAGGCATTCTGTAACTTAGACCCTGTTTCAAAATAAAGAATTAAAAATAGGGCTGGGGGTGTAGCTCCGAGGTAGAATGCCCCTGAGTTCAATCCCTAGTACTGCAAAATAAAATAAAATAACATTTCATTCAGTATGTATTGGGTACCTAACTGAGTATAAAGCTTTGTTCACTAAGCAAGGCAGATATGGTTCCTATTATAGAATATTGTTTTCTACAAATTTCTAGCTGAGGGTTCCAGCCAAATAGCTTAAATTTGCTGGGACATTATAATCATGAAATCTATAAATGCTTTGAGCAAAATTATAATCTTATTCATGCAGGAAGGTGTTTGGGTTTACTGCCAACAGGAACAGAGTATATGCAGTATTCTTAAAAATACAATTCTTTTATCTTTCATTCAAATTACTTAAAGTGTAGTTGTGACAAATAATATATTCAGGTATGCAATTTTTTTTTCTTCTTTATATGTGTCCTTCATGAGCTCATCAAACCTGGTGCCTTCATTTAGTATAGTGCTGAGTATTTGCCCTTATCTATGAACAGGGAAAATAAAAAACCGAATATACTTTTGGCCAGGAAAGTATCTGTTACATTTCAAAATTACATCCTTTAGGTACTCACTTATTCACTTTTTTATAGGTGCAGGATTAGCTACTTTCTTTCAGTGGAAAGAAGCTACAGCACTACTAAACTACATCCTTAACTCAGTAGTTTGTAACTTTGTAAATATGTGCCAAATACAGAAAAATTATTGCAACCAAAAAAAGTAAAAGCTGTATATCGCTACAGTACTTTTGTTAAAGATAATACTCTCCCATGCTAATAATATAAAATAATCTGCATTGTATGGTGACAGGTTGCATTCAAGTTACACATTAGCCCATAATATATGTGTTGAATGTACCAAACTTGGGAGGTTGAGACAGGGGAATCTCAGGTTCAAGACCAGCCTCACCAGCTCAGCTAGACTCTCAGCAACCTAGGGAGACCCTGTTTCAAAACAAAATACAAAACAAAACAAAAAAAAAGCTAGGGATATAGTTTGGAGGTAGAATGCCCCTAGGTTCAATCCTAGTTAAAAATAAAAATAAAAAGATAATGTGCTAAATGTTTTTCTATAATTTGGGCTTTAAATCATTTTTCTAGCAATATGAATTTCATTGATTTACTTCTTTTCTCACTTGGTAACAAAGAATATAAATTTGCAAAAGATAGAGGTTTGATCATCATAGGAATTGGATATATCCCTCCCCCCACACACACACACACTTGACAGCAGTAACAACTTAGTTACAAAATGATATCCTCATTAACACTGTCATTTAATTAGCTGGTAAGGAAATAAAATTAAGCCGGGCATAGTGATACATGCTTGTAATTCCAGTACTTGGGAGGCTGAGACAGGAGGATTACAGATTGTGGCCAGCCTCCGCTACTTAGTGAGCCCCTCTGCAACTTAGTGAGACCATTTCAAAGTAAAGAATGAAAAATAGGGCTGGGGATATAGGTCGGAGGTAGAATGCCCCTGGGTTCAATCCCCAGTTCTGGGGAAAAAAAAAAAAGTAAAATTACCTGGTAGCCTATGATGTTTTCTAATCATTAAAGTCAGTTTAGGTTATAGAAGTTTACTACTAGTAATCATATTGAACATGAATTATATCTTGGGATCTCATACTGTGCAAGGGGCTGGAAACATGAAGGTATTTCTGGTCCTTGTTCTCAAGTTCTTCATAGAGTATGAAAATACTAAGACAGTGCTGCAGACACTCATAAAAAGTAATCTATACAAACTGGCAGTGATATCCATGACAAATCCTGAAGAATGGTTAGGTTATACACTTGTGAAAGCTGGTAATAAAGGCAATGTAGGCCAAGAAAATGGCATGGCAAGAGAAGGACATGGTCTTCTAAAGACAAGAGAGGACAGGACCCACTTCTGAAATCTATATGGAGCTAATAGGATAAGCAGGAAATAAATCACAAAAGTCTTTGATGCCATGATAGGAAATTTGGACTTCATTCTAAAGACTAGGGGAGTCATTTAAGGTTATTAGGTATTTGTGTGGCTCTATTTGTGAAAGAAGATTCCATCTAGCACAGAGATTAGATATGAATGACTTAGATCAGAAATGTTGAAACCAGGTCAGAGACTTCAGCAGTGTTCTGATTACAAATGACAAGGCTTTGAACTCAAAATTAGTGTCAAGATGGAAGTTTGATAGAAGAACTAGTTGAATGTGGAAAGTGAAACGTGTAATGTATTCAAAGATGATGCCGCCAGGCGTGGTGGCACACGCTTGTAATCCCAGCATTCGGGAGGCTGAGACCGGAGGATCCGGGTTCACAACCAGCCTCAACTACCTAGTGAGGCACTCTGCAACTTAGTGAGACTCGGTTTCAAAATAAAGAATAAAAAATAGGGCTGGGGGTGTAGCTCAGAGGTAGAATGCCCCTGAGTTCAATCCCTAGTACCGCAAAAAAAAAAAAAAAAAAAAAGATGATGCCAAGTTTACTGGACTGGAAAATTGAACAGTTAGTGGTGTTATTTGTTTTAATGGGTTATTTATGAAGAATAGATCTAAGAAGAAACCTATTTAGGTGAAATCTCAAGGTAGTTTTGATTTGCATCTCTCTGATTGCTAATGATGTAGGACATTTCCTCACACATTTATTGGCCATTTGTATTTCTTCTTTTGCGAGGTGTCTATTTAGATCCTTTGCCCATTTTTTGATTGGGTTATTTGTTTTCTTAGCTGTGAGTTTCTTGAGTTCTCTGTATATCCTAGATATTTGTCCTCTGTCAGAAGAGTAGCTGGCAAAAATTTTCTCCCACTCTGTGGGCTCTCTGTTGAGGTTCTTTTTTTTTTTTTTTTTT
>PVLC010010522.1:10000-26190 GCA_004027655.1 Graphiurus murinus | reverse complement strand
ACCACGCCCGGCTCTGTTGAAGTTTCTTGATAGCTTACTTTGTTGCACAGAAGCTCTTCAGTTTAATGCAATCCCATGTATTGATCTTCCTTTGAGTTGCTTGTGCTTTTGGGGGTCTTGTTGAGAAAGTTTTTACCTGTGCCTATGTGTTGACCTGTTGTGCTTATGCCCTCTTCAAGAAGCTACAAGGTCTCTGGCCTAACTTCCAGGTCCTTGATCCACCTTGAGTTGACTCTTGTGCAGGGTGAGAAAGTGGGATTTATTTCCATTTTCCTGTATATGGTTAGCAGTTTTGCCAACACCATTTGTTGAAGAGGCTGTCTTTTTTCCAGTGTATATTTTTGGCTCCTTTGTCAAAAAGCAGTTGGCCGTAAGTGCGTGGGTGTTTCTGAGTCTTCTATTCTGCTCCATTGGTCTATGTGTCTGTTTTTGTGCCAATACCATGCTGTTTTTATTACTGTGGCTTTGTCATAGAGTTTGAAGTCAGGTATTGTGATACCTCCTGCATGGTTCTTGTTGCTAAGAACTACTTTGGCTATTCTGGGATGGGTTAACTTAACTGAAGCCTGTCTTTAGTATTGAACATGTTGACTTCAAGGTGTAGGAGGAACATTTAGATGGAGGAAATCCAATAAGCATTAATTTTATGTATTTGTACTGGAGGAGGAAGACTATGCTTGAGATTTAAATTGAATGGTAAGGTCTATGAAGATGATAGTGGTTTAGAAGAATAAAATCACCTAACACTAGGATGACCCTGTGATTTATCATCTAACCGTAACTCTCTTAAAAATAAAAGGGGCTATTATTAATAATTCTACTAAGACAGAAGCCTAATGCAGGCCTGACCAAATGGGATACATTGTCACCTAGTCTAAGAAATGTATATAGAATTGAGAAGAGGGCTAAGGACAAAAAAACATAGAAAAGCTTCTAAAAGAATATCATTACCGCAATGCAAAAGAATTAAGAAGCAGTAGTATTGGAGGGAAAGGAAATTTTAAAAGAATGAAGTGGCGAGCTGCCACTTAACAGAGAGATAAGGACTAATAGTGGGTTCTGTAATAGTTTTGGTAAACTTAGAAACAGATTACATAAAGTGATGAAGAAAAATGCCAGAAAGTGGGTTGAAAAGTGAATGGGAGATAAGAAAGTTAAGCTATTCAGTGTATATATGGTTAACAATGTTATTTATAAAGCAGAGGAGAGCAAAATAATTGAAGGGGAATTATTTAAGAGAAAGCAACAAAGGATTATTTATCAAAAAACAATACAAAAAATAATCCTTGTATATATTCCAATGCTTATGCAAAAGAGTCAAGATAAAAAGAAAAGTTAATTGCTGTGATTAGGTCTCAGAGGAATTCAAAACATAGAAGCTAGGGTTTTCTTGAATGGAAAGAGAGATAGTTGTCTTCCCATGTGTTGCAAGAGACAAGAAAAACAACCTGTATGGGTTCAACTAAGTTTGTAAGAGAACTGGAAGTTGGATACTTTCCAATTCAATAGCTTCTGTTTTCTTCTGATAGTGAAGGGAGAAGTGGGGAAATCGGGAGTCCATAGGAAGCCTAAAGAATGATGAAGACTTTAACAATTAAGATAAATGAGAAGAACAGCAAATAAGTGATACAGAATTATTTCTGGGCAGTGTTGAAGAATCAACTGAAACTTGACACTGTGGATTTGTAGTCCACTGATATCCAAAGTTGGGAAATTTTCTCCAACATTCCTTAACAGCTGAGAAAGTTGAGCAAGAGTGGAACTGAGTAACAAAGAGATTAAACATTTCACAATGAGGCAATTGAAGTGATGAAAAACATGGGGTTTGAATTGAAGGACATGAACACAATTGGGTATAATGAGGACTAGAAATATTAAAAGCCAAGAGTAGATAAGAATGAGTTTCCAGAAGCAAGAAAGTGGTGGTTTCACAATAGCCTGTTACTTTAAGATATTGGAAGTGAAGCTAACTCAGGTGATAAGGTCTACAAAGTAGACTACATATAAATGCAAGTATAGAGCTTTGAATGGAGGAGTTCAGGAATAGTAGGATAGGATGAAATCATCCTTACGGACATTGTCACCTGGGGCGATGGTGAAATTGGGGACACTGAGTTGAGTGCAAATGAATGTGAGAAACAACCATGAGGTCAGTCTTATTTCCAGAGTAATGCATTTATTTATGTTTTTTTATAGTACAAAGTGGTTGTCCCCAAAATTGGAAATATACTAGATCTTTGTGCAGCATTGTCTACTTTGTCTGGAGTACCTTCAGATAAGGTAAGATGCTTCTGGGACTGAAGAATATAAATTGATGTTTAGTTTCTCAATGTTGTAAAACCAGCTTAATAGAAATTTATTTCCTTTTAGATGATAGTTACTGATATATACAATCATAGATTTCACAGAATATTCCCTATGGATGAAAACCTTAGTAGTATTATGGAACGGGATGATATTTATGTGTAAGTATAAAATTTATTGTGCAAAATATTACTTGAAAAAAATCAAAAGAAATAACATAAAATTTTTAGATTTTATGGTAAGTTTTGTTCTTGTAGGTTTGAAATTAACATCAATAGGACAGAAGATACAGAGCATGTGGTTATTCCTGTTTGCCTAAGAGAAAAATTCAAACATTCAAGTTATACTCACCATACTGGTTCGTCACTTTTTGGTCAACCTTTTCTTATGGCTGTACCACGAAACAATACTGAAGATAAACTTTATAATCTCTTGCTTTTGAAAATGTGGTAAGTGCCATACAATTCCACATTGATAAAATTTGGAAATAAAATATAAAACAGCTAATAAAAATAAACATGCAAGGAACTTACCAGAATGTAATTGAACACGTATTATCTCAACTTTGTTTAGGTAGCAATTTTAAAGATCAGATTATAGCCAGGCATGTTGATTCACACCTGAAATCTCAGTAATTGTGAGGCTGACACAGGAGGATCACAGGTTTGCAACCATCCTCAGCAGCTTAACAGAGGCCCTCCTAACCTTACCAAGACCCTATTTCTAGTTTTAAAAAATAAAGTAGGACTGGGGGTATAGCTCAGAGTTATAATGCTCCTGGGTTCTATCTCTAGCACCCCTCAAAAAAATCAGATTACAGTCTAATCCACTTTCTTTATCATGTAAAATGCATTACACAGGTAATTGGAGCCCAAGAAACATGAACTTTTCATTGTTTTGCACTAAAAGTTTACAACTGGAAGGAGATAGGAATTTATCAATAACCTCAATATCAATAACCTCTCAATCACAACATGACAAATGTTTCATTTTTATACATACTATTAGTTCAAGAAATACTAATTGTCTTATTTAAAAGGATAAACTTTAATAACCAATAGTAAGAGTTTATTACCTTCCTGAAAATCTTAATTTGAATTATAAGGTAATCATTAATACTATTTGATATCTTTCTTTTAATTTTTATAGCTGACATGTTTAGTTCATGGCCCATACATATGGATTACATTATACCCTTGTATTCGATCACAGCTCCACAAAAATTTTCTATTAAAGGTCACATTAGATCCAGGCATGATGGTGCATGCCTCTAATTCCAGTACTTAGGAGGCTGAGACAGGAAGATCACAGGTTTGAGGCCTTCAAAAATTTAGTGAGACCCTATTTCAAAATAAAAAATAAAGTAAGGCATGGGGTATAGCTTAGAGGTAGAATGCTCCTAGGTTCAATTCCCAATACCACAAAGAAAATCACATTATACAAATATAAGTGTACTTAGTAATTATATATATCATATAAATGGAGATCTTTTTATATAATTTTTTTAAGTTGAGAAATTATTTGCTGCAAACTTTTAGAGAAACATAAGAGAATGATGTAAACCCCTAGCAAAATAATTCTCAGACAACCAAAACACAAAATATTAGTTAATTGTACTTACCATATGTTTTGAGTTTGAATTTATTTATTTATTTTATTTTATTTTATTTTATTTTATTTTTGCGTTACTGAGGATTGAACTCAGGGGCATTCTATCTCCGAGCTACACCCCCAGCCCTACTTTTTATTCTTTATTTTTTTGAAACAGGGTCTCACTAAGTTGCGGAGTGCCTCACTAGGTAGCTGAGGCTGGCCACGAACCCGGGTCCTCTGGTCTCAGCCTCCCAAATGCTGGGATTACAAGCGTGCGCCACCACGCCCGGCTGAATTTATTTTTGAATCTACTGAATGACCATGTAAATGTTTTTGCATTTAAAATTTTTGTTTTGCTAGAATGGAAGATTTTTTGTTTTTAAACCTTTGTAGAATTGAACTTGTTTGATTTCTGATATTTTTAAGCCGATATGTCAAAATATCTACTGAAACTGAAGAAACTGAAGGATCCCTACATTGCTGTAAGGACCAAAATATTAATGGGAATGGCCCAAATGGCATACATGAAGAAGGCTCACCAAGTAAGATTTTCCTCTTAAATTGTAAAAATGTTCCACTTAAATTATTGCCTAGAGAAAAGGTTAAGAAGATGGGGATTAAGGAACTAGAAAATATCTGCAAACTTGGGAAAATAATTTTAAAATCTAACACTGGGTTTATTTAAAGATCTCTAATATCTAAAATCAGGTGAAATGGAAACAGATGAACCAGATGATGAGTCCAGCCAAGATCAAGAACTTCCTTCAGAGAATGAAAACAGTCAGTCTGAAGATTCCGTTGGAGGAGATAATGATTCTGAAAATGGATTATGTACTGAGGAAACTTGCAAAGGTCAACTCACGGGACACAAAAAGCGATTGTTTACATTCCAATTCAACAACTTAGGCAACACTGATATCAATTACATCAAAGATGATACCAGGCATATAAGATTTGATGATAGGCAGCTTAGGCTAGATGGTAAGTACTTGTGAAAAATTACTTGAACACTAAACTTCAGCAGAGCATGTTATTTTTCATGTGAAAAATACCATTTACTTATCTACGTAAAATTTTAAATGAAAGGCATTAATATCCAAAAGACATTAAAAGACATTAGTGTTTATTAAAGTGAGGTTGAACTTCATGCTTAAGGTTTTTATTTTTTTTTTAAGCTCTCGAATTGTTAGTGTCTTGAAAATAGCTATTTGCCCTAATCACCTAAAAGATTGCTCCTTGTTTTTTAATATATATGTTTAATATTAATTTCTCAATTTGAACACTAAGGCATATTAAATTTTAAAGAAAAAAATGTTTTCCACCTTAGAAAGATCTTTTCTTGCTTTGGATTGGGATCCTGAGTTGAAAAAAAGATATTTTGATGAAAATGCTGCTGAGGTGAGTTATCACTTACTACTTCTTTACCTTTTAATTGATTTACTTTATTCTGATTACTAGAGTTAATCATACTCTTTTGTTATACTCCTTTGCTTCTACCAAATGTGTTTATTTCACCCTTAAAAAACATAGTCATGAACCTTTTTTTTTTTTTTTTTCTTTAAGGTACAGAGTTGATCTTGAGCATTTTGTGTTTTCATTATCAATGTAGGTTTATTCAGGGGTTGTTAAGTTTGATATGAATCTCAGCTGAAATAAGCTTTATAATTCTTTTAAGAAAGTTTAGGAGTTTTCATTATTATTCATCTTAAGATGGTATCACTAAAATGAGTTTTGTTTCATTTGTTCTCTTAACTCAAGAAATACTTCTCTTTAGGATTTTGAAAAGCATGAAAGTGTGGAATATAAACCTCCTAAAAAACCCTTTGTGAAATTAAAAGACTGCATTGAGCTTTTTACAACAAAAGAAAAGCTAGGTGCTGAAGATCCCTGGTAAGAAATGAAGTTAAATAATTGTTTCTAGTTATTTTCTTTAAGGATTTTTTCTGAGGTATGTGCTACATCAAGTTAAAAGTGATTACTGAATTCTCTTTGATGTTTTAGATTATAAGCATTTCTTTATGTAATAAATTATAGGCCATTAAGAGGAATGGGAATATCTTTATAAGTATTATTACAGTGTTACGCTTTAATCTCATTACTATATTTTTCCTGACAGCTCTTTAACTATTAATAATTACTTTTTCCCAAGAACTTTTAGCTATACTACCACTTTGAGAGAAGCTTTTTAGGAAAAATTATAGTGATACATTTTGTAGTGTCATTCCATTAGATTCCAGAAGTTTTAAGATTTTCTTTTTTATTTATTATATATATTTATTATATATATTATATAATATATATATAAAAACTGGGGATTGAACAATACTGGGGTTTGAACCCAGTAGCATTCTACCTCCAAGCTATACCCCAAGCCTTATTTTATTCTTTATTTTGAAACTGGGTCTAATTAAGTCACAGAGAGTAGCTAAGGCTGGCCACAAACCTGCGATCCTCCTATCTCAGCCTCCCAAGTACTGGGATTACAAGCATGCGCCACCACACCCGGCTTAAGATTTTCTAATACCAGTATCTCAGCACACATGTGTAATACATCCAAGTCTTCTTAGCAGACTAAAATGCAAATAACCTAGTCCAAGTAATTTCTTTGAATGTTTATTTGCATATTAATTTATAATGGTTAAACTTATAAGGAAAAAAAGTAAGAGAAGTTGCTTTCAGGCTGGCACATATTAGGCATATAATAATTGCTTGCTCAAAAAAATGTAGGACTTTCCAAGCACTTTTTTATTTTGTTTTATTGCTTTGATTAATGGTAGTTTTTTTTATTATACCTCTGTCAAACTTTATTTTGTATGTGTATGTGTGGGGTTTTTTTGTTTTTTTTTTTGTTTGTTTGTTTGTTTTTTAGGTATTGTCCTAATTGTAAAGAACATCAGCAAGCTACAAAGAAATTAGATTTATGGTCCCTCCCTCCAGTGCTCGTGGTACATCTCAAGCGATTTTCTTACAGTCGATACATGAGAGACAAGTTGGATACTTTAGTTGATTTTCCTATCAAGTAAGTTTAAGTTGTACTTCATAAACATTGGGCATTTTGACTTTTTTCAAATTTTTTTGATGCTTTTTGTTATTGTACCTTAGTAAACATCAGGTACCATTGGATCCAATTTCAGGTTTTTGAAGGGAGTTGGGGAGTTTTTTGTTTTTAAGTTTTTTGCAGAACTAGGGATTAAACCTGGGTGCTCTACCACTAAGCTACTTCCCCAGCCCTTTTTACTTTTTTTATTTTTGGGACAAGTCTTACTAAGTTACCCAGGCTAGCCTTGAACTTGAAGTCCTCCTGCCTCAGCTTCTTGAGTAGCTGGAATTATAGGTCAGCCACTGCATCTGACCCCAATTTCAGTTTTATTGGTTTAGTTTTGTTTTTGTTTTTGTTTTGGAACTGTTGGTTGAACTCAAGGGCATTCTATCTCCAAGCTACACCCCTAGCCCTTTCCATTCTTTATTTTGAAACAGGGTCTCACAAAGTTGCTGAGGCTGGCCTCGAAACTGGGATCCTCCAGTCTGAGCCTCCCAAGTACTGGGATTAGGCATGTGCCACCACACAAATCTAAAATAATTTGAAAGTAGAATAATAGGATTGCTTATAAATCATCCCTATTTGCATTAACCTTCACTTTTTATGTTGCATGGTGACATATTTGTGAAAAGGTATAATAAAGTTTGGAGAGAGCATCTTTTGTAGTCTCTTTTTTGCTTTTTTACCTTTCGCTAAACACAGTTGAGTATTTAGAAGGCCAAAAATGGAACATTTTATTCTCATTCACTTCATCATTCAATAGGAAGGACTTCATCATACAGTATGTTGCAATAAAAACTTGGCACTATCCCATTTGCAAAAAAATAACATGTGACAGTATTCTTTCATATTTTATATTTTTGTACCAAAATTTATTTGAGACAATAAGTAGACAAATACAGGTGTGTATATAGAGGGGATTAGAAGGATATAGATGATGTAAAATTGAAAATATTTGGTCAGTTTCTTATTCCAGTTATCAAGTTGAGGGGAAAAGGTGTTTTTCTTTTTAAACCAGACTGTAAGCCATTAAAATTTTCAAGAATATAGCATTTGACAATGTAAGTGCAAGAAAGTAGACTATGTTTTGTTTGTTTTTGTTTTTGTTTTGTTTTGTTTGTGGACCTAGGGATTGGGTCCAGGGGGATTCTACCTCTGAGCTATACCTCTGCCCTATTTTTTATTCTTTATTTTGAAATAAGGTCTCACTAAGTTGCAGAGGGTCTCACTAAGTAGCCGAGGCTGGCCGCAAACCTATGATCCTCCAGTCTCAGCCTCCCAAGTACTGGGATTACAAGCGAGCACCACCATACCAGGCTATATTTAAAATTTTTAAGTTCTAAATTCTTAATACAGTTATTTTTTTACTATTCCTTTATTTGTCATTGTATAAATCATTCCTAAAAATTATTTTTAAATTAAAATGATCCATTGGTAAATGGTAATGATTATTTTTTCTGGTATATACTGAGAGTTCAGTGTATTAGCATGAAAACATTGAATAACAATAATAAATGGAGCATTTTAAAATTCTCAATGCCTAAGCAAATTTTTGCCCAAACATTCAAATCTCAGGGGTATATGTATGATTTGTTTTATAAGAGTTATTTGGCTCTTGATCATTTCTTTAGTGAGACATATCTAGATAGAGTCAACACTGGAAGAAAGGAATAAAATTCATCACAATTCAAAAAAACAAGAATTCATACTTAGGGAGAACAAAACTAACTTGATTTTTTTTTTTTTTTTTTAAACAGTGACTTGGATATGTCGGAATTCCTAATTAATCCTAATGCAGGTCCTTGCCGCTATAATTTGATTGCTGTTTCCAACCACTATGGAGGAATGGGAGGAGGTCACTGTAAGTTGGTAGCTTACCTTTTAACCCAAAATATGGGACTTGAATAACTATGAACTTTTTCACCCCAGATATTTATTACTTCTTAAAGGTAAAATGCCAAATGTGTCTTGCATATAACAATTGTTCATTATTGATTATTGAAAGAATGAGCTTTTGACTTATATATATCAGATGTAGAGGAATGAGTTGAGCATACTCCTTAGTTAATGGCACAGGAAGAAGTAATTTGGGCCCATTTGGGGTACCTCTTATTCTCCATTCTTCTTCCTCATCACTTTCTAACATGTTTGGTGCATGTGCTCTTATAAACCAGGCATATTTGTTCACTTACATAATCCACACTTTGTTACTTTGTGTCTGTTTAGCACTTTGTTTTTCAGTAGTCATGGCTTGCATCTACCATATTTTATCTCTATACTCACCTCATGGTAAGACATCCAAATTGCTTTTAACTTTCTACCATCATAAGCCTGGTCATTGTTATTGTTTATGGTCTACTACATGAGAATTTTTTTGAGCTGTGAGATGACGAGGTTTAAATGTATTTTTAAATACTGCCAGGTTGATCTCCAGGTCAACTGTAACAGTATACACTTTCTTCCACTTGATAATTTTTTCTGTTGAACCATCTTTGCATTCATGGAACATGCCTTAATTATTTCTTTGTAGTTTTTGATACACAGCTGGATTTCATTAATTATAATTGTTATAATTCCATTCATAAATGAAATATATTATTTCACTTTGGAAACAAGATTATAGCCATAAAACAAGCTGTACTTACTGTTTCCTGAAATAATTAGGACAATATAGAAATTAATTATTCATTAAAGTCTAATGAAAACCACCTGTCAAACCATCTGGCTTTACAACCATAATTTTTTGTATTTATTCAGTTTTCTTTTTCCTTTTGTGTTTATGTTGACATTTTGTATTTTTCTAAAAGTAGCCATTTATTTCATCTAGGATACTTCCATTTTGGGAGTAGTCATTTATAATATTTTTTTTTTTTTTTGGTACTGGGGATTGAACTCAGGGGCATTCTACCTCCGAGCTATACTCCCAGCCCTTTTTTTTTCTTTTTTTTTTATTTTGAAACCGAGTCTCACTAAGTTGCGGAATGCCTCACTAGGTAGCTGAGGTTGGCCGCGAACCCGGATCCTCCGGTCTCAGCCTCCCGAATGCTGGGATTACAAGCGTGCGCCACCACGCCCGGCTCTCATTTATAATATTCTTATGTCATATTTTTACCCCTTTTTTAAGAAGATCTTTTATCTCTAATTTTATCTTTTCTTTAATTGCATTTTTCTTCTTGTGACTTTAGTTTTGCTATGTTGCTCTTTTTCTAACTTCCAGGGTTGAATACAACTATTTTCTTTCCATTGTTTTTTCCTATATTGAAGGCTAATTAAAGCTATAAATTTCCCACAAATTTAGCTCTGTCTCATGAGTTTTGGAGTGTAGTATTTTCATTATCATTTTCATTATATTTGACTTCTGTGTATTTTTACAATTTCCTTTATGATTTACTAGTTATCCCAAGGTTATTTAATCATATGCTTAATTTTCAAATACATGAGTTTTTTTATTGTTGTTTGTGGTACTGGGGCATTCTACCTCTGAGCTACATCTCCAGTCCTATTTATTGAAAGAGGATCTTGCTAAGTTGCTAAGGGCCACACTAAGGTTGCTGAGGCTGGCCTCGAACCTGCATTCCTACCTTCTCAGCCTCCTATATGCTATGATTACAAGCATGTGCCAGCACACCTCCCTCTTTTTTTTTGTTTTTTTTGTTTGTTTGTTTGTTTGTTTGCTTGTTTGTTTTTATGGCACTGGGGATTGAACTCAGGGGCATTCTACATACAAGCTATACCCCCAACCCTGTTTTGTTTTTATTTTGAAACAGGGTCTTGCTAGGTTGCTGAGACTGTCCTCAAATCTGAGATCCTCTTGTCTTAGCCTAAGTACTAGAGTACTGGGATTACAGGTGTGTGTCACCACTCCTGGCTTTTATTATTATTATTATTATTATTATTATTATTATTATTATTCATTTTATTCATTTGGTGCCTAATTTTGTTACATAATGGGCATGTTGTCTATATTATATTAATCTTTAGGATTTTGAAGTTTCGAAAGTAGCCTAATACATGACTTTTATTATATGCTTGAAAAAAAAATATTTTCCATTCAGATATAGAGTTCTATATATCTCTAGTTTATCAATGATACTGAAATTATTTCTATGTCTGGTTATTTTTTGTGTTTCTTCTAAGAGGAATTTGTCAGGGCTTCTATTATAGTGTTGATTTTTCTGTTTCTTCTAACAGTTTTATTGTTTTCCATTATTATATTTATGCATCTGTGTTATACTGTTGTTTACTGATATCTGATGTTCCTTTTTTTTTGGTGGTACTAGAGATTGGACCCAGGGGCATTCTACCTCCAAGCTACACCTCCAGCCCTTTTTTTAATTTTTGTTTTGAAACAGGGTCCCACTCCATTGCTGAGAGTCCTATTACATTGCTGAGATTGGCCTCGAACCTGATCCTCATTTCTTAGCCTCCCAAGTACTGGGATTACTGGCATGTGCTACTGTGCCTGACTTGTCCTTTTTTTTTTTTAAATCTCAGATATTACAAGTGCTATTTTAGCTTTTGATATCATTTAATTGGCAAACTGCCTTTTCTTTGGATTTGTCTCCTATATAAATCACATAATTATTATTTGATCTTGTCTTTTTATTCAGTCTAAAAATGTTTCCTTTGCTTTGTGTGACATCTACTCTGTAGTAATCTTGAGTTCAAATTAAAAGATTCACAACATATAATTGGTACCCAGCACATTGTTAACCTAGACTTAAGAAAGGATATAGGACAGGAAACAACACAGCATGTATAGGAAGTGTCTAGCAGAGGTCCTAGATAGTTGGAAAGGGAGAAAATAAGGGAAGGTGCATTCAAAGGAAGCTGCATGGCCATTATTTTCTTCAACTCTTCATCAAGGCTGATTTTCTAACCAGAGTAGTACATAGGTATTACTGTACTAGTTTGTCAAGTATTTTATTAGCACAACATGATGTTTTAGCAACACTATACCTCTGATTCATGTAGTCTATGAGTATTGTGTATTTCTGTGACAAACAGGCAACAATTGTTTCTGTGAAGTAATGGTTTCTTTTAACCTGTCTTCTCATTACTGTCTTCAGTCACAATTTTTTTTCTTTCCTTCACTTCTCTCTTCTTTGGTTTTTCTCCATTGTTGATTTTTGGGAAGAGGGAACCAACAGCAGGTAGAATATGAAACATTCTTTCACATGGTAGGTGCTCAGTAGATACTGTTAAACAACTTAGAGTTTAAACAGTCCTAAGGATGATTATAGAGTTTTGATGATTCCTAACATATGTTCCCAAACTGGGCAATACCTCCCCAAGGAGGGGGATAAAAATGAAATATAGATACACAAAATGTACAAAAAGAATGCAAATTTGTCACTGCATGTTTTGGGAGGTAGATTTCCAGGGGGCATTGTTTTTAGGTTTTTGTTTTTTTTTGTTTTTCTAAAAAGGGGGCAATAAGACAATTAAGTTTGGGACTCTCTACAGAAGATCATTTTAGTCACAGAAGTCATATTTTTTCACTAGATACTGCTTTCGCAAAAAATAAAGATGATGGGAAATGGTACTATTTTGATGACAGTAGTGTCTCCACTGCCTCTGAAGACCAAATAGTGGTAAGTGTATCATATAATTCCTGAAAATCTTGTCAGTAACTGTTTTAAGTCATGAATATAAATTAACAAAAGGGAGGGGGTGGGGATGTAGCTCATTAATAGAAGACATGCTTAGCATATGTGAAGTGCTGGAGTTCAATCCCCAGCACCAAAAAAAAGAGCAAATTTACAAAAGGTGCCATGGAACACTATGCTCTACATTCTGTCAGTTCTAGTAGTTACAGTCATAAAGAAACGTAATATTGTCCCCTAAATTTGTCTTCAAATTTATTCACTAACAGAAGCATAAATTGTAGTGTGAAATTATTTCTTACAGTGTTAACATGAATGGAGTTTCTAATGAAAATTAATTTTCCTCTATAAACTAGGTTTGACTCTTACCTCTATAGACATTGACTATTTATAGTCAGAATGTTGAAAAAGAGGAATCCTTTAAAGGCCTTACCATATATAGTCTTATGACAGTTATGTATTTAAACTCAAATGGTGTAATTAGATTAAAAATTACGGTTTTTTAAAAAATTAATCCTTTTGTATATTTGTTGCTTTGATATTTTCTGACTAGTAGAAAATGAGGAAGTTACATCTATTTACACTGGCATTTATTTATCATCCATATTTGTTGTGCTTCATGTCAAAGCAAATTTTTATTTCAGATATTGCTCAATGAAGGGTGACTATAGTGTGTTCTAAGAAGAAAGCTAAAGTTGCTTAGATAAATTTTTCAGCTTTGTAAATTTTACTTGTTGTTCACCATACTACAAAGAATGAGAAATATAGTATTTGCTCATATGGTATTTCCTGTTAAGAAGGCTTTCTGTGGGTGTGAGAAACTGACTCACTTTGTTTCTCAGATTCAATTATATATTCCTTGAGGGCAGAAACTAGGTTTTTAGTTTATAATGCCTTAAAGTCTTTGGTTAGAAAAGCAAATTAATAAATTTCTGAGCCCAATTATTGACATAGCTTTATTCTGTCATTACATGGATAGTTCTAAAGTAATCTTGAATTATTTTCTTTCCCTCTTCTTTCCTCTCCCTTCCCCACTGTGTGTGTGTGTGTGTGTATGTATGTGTAGTCATGTATCACTTAATGACTGGTCTACATTCTGAGAAATGTGTCATTAGGTAATTTGTTGTCATACAAACACCATAGAATGTTCTTATACAAATCTAGGTGACATAGCCTACTACACATACAGGCTATATTATAATCCTTTGGGATGACCATTGTATATGCTGTCCATCATCGACTAAAATGTCATTATGTGGCACATGCCTAACACTTGCAGTTTATAATTACACTCATTTCTTTTGTCCTTCATTTTTCAATTCTGTTTTTTTTAATCCCCTACCCCAAACATCCTAAAATTGCCCACATCCTTCTTCAAATTCTCCTTAACAACATTGCCCTAATCCTGTCTTCAAATGATTGATCTTGCCTATATACAAGATACGAATTGTTACCGTCCATTTACAATGATGGTTCTTCACTTAGTCAGCCAGTATTTGAGTACCTTAAATATGTTGGGAGCGGGGGTGGGTATTGTAAGACTCCAGTCTAAACAACCATGTTTCTGCTGGGTGTGGTAGCACATACCTGTAATCCCAGCTATTTGGAAGGCTGAGGCAGCAGGATTGCAAGTTCAAGTCCAGCCTCTGCAACTTAGCAAGAACCTATCTCAAAATTAAAAAAGGGTTGGGAGTGTAGCTCAGTAGTAAAAGACTCCTGAGTTCAATCATTAGTACTGAGAATCGGGGAGACAGCTATCTGTGATTTCATGAGATTTACAAACTAAAGAAGGGTTCCACCCCCAGCACTGCAAAAGAAAGAAAAAAGGAAGGGAGGGACAGACGGACAGACGGAAGGAGGGAGGGAGAGAGGGAAAGAAAAGAAGAGAAAGTAAAAATTGTAATATGATAGATACCAGTAAATATATTACTGTGGCTACACAGAAAAGGGACTGCTATGTCAATTCATATTTGAGGTTTGAAGAAACAAGACCAGTCAGTGCGGAGAAGTCCTTGTAGTGAAAGTACTGTTTGACCTGAGACTTCTAGTACAGATAAGAGTAAATTAAACAAATGAAGCAAAGGATTCAAAGAGAACAATACCTACAGAAGCAAAGAGGCATTACAGAGCATGACATTTTAAGGGAACAACAAATAATTTGTCATAACTGAAAGGAAAAACTCTAGTCAGATAAATTTAGCACTCAGATAAAGATTGACATCCTAGTTGGTTACATGTTAAAGACTGAGAAATCATTAGAAGATAAAGCAACAATAACATTACTAAATTTGTATCTTAACATCTGAGAATACTAAGGAAGATTGATTAGAAGGCACTGAGTAAAGAAGCAGAAAGGCCATACAGGAGGCTGTCATAGTAATTTAAGTAATAGTGGTAGTAACCATGTAAAAGGGGAGAATGAACTTGAAAGATAGTTACTGGATAGAATTAATAAAATGACATAAATACGGAGATGCAGATAGGGAGAAGTTGAAGATGGTTCTTATTTGACATTGACCAAGATTGGGAATATAGCAAGAAAATTTGTTATTTTAAGTTTGAGGTCCCTGTTTGATAAGTGATGTTGTAGAAATTTCCATTACATAGTTATACTAAGACTGGAGTTCAAGGGTTAAAACTGGCTAAATTTAATAAACCTGAGTTGTCAGCCTTACCTAGCAGTTGAAACCATAGGTTTAAAGGATACAAATTAAGAGAGGTGGACTGAAGGCAGAACTTAATATTTTTAAAGGCCAGAATTTACTGAAGCCACAGAAGAGTCTGAGAAGAACCTGAAGAAATAGATCTAATGAGAAGTGGTGTCACAGATACCAAAAATTGTTTGATGGAAGAAAGATAAGAAGTGAGATGTTACATGCTACAGAGAAATTGACCAAATGAACTTTAAAAAATACCCATTTAAGTTATTAGGAGGTTATTGACATAATGAAAGCCATTTCGTTACAGTGGTTTGAGCAAGTTAGATTACATTGAATTGAGTATAGATGAGAGAGTGATGGTTATAGACTTCTCTGTCGGCGTGCTATGAGGAAGAGAGGTAGAAGAGGTGGTAGAATGGTGGAGAACTTATGAAGGTAATAAGTATTTCTTAACGCCAAAAAGAAAAGTCTTGTAGGTAAGGACTTGTTAAAGACACACAGTGATGGGCTGGGGATTCAGCTCAGTGGTAGAGTACTTGCCTAGCATGCATGAGGTCCTGAGTTCAGTCCCCAACACTACATACTCACAAATACAAAGATAAACAGTGATGATTGGTGGAAAAATATTCTTAACATATTAAGAAAAGTTGAACTCTAGAGCAAATATGGAATGAAACAACTAATATTAGTAGAAAGAAATTCACCTTTTCCTTAGAGACAAAAGAAAGATAGCCATAGAATTCTATTTCATATTAAAGTAACTAAGTTAATCTATGGTATAGTTGCATTTATTTCTTGGTTCACATAATATAAGAGAGAATAAAAATTTTCATTCCAGAAACATTCTTCCTTTATATACAGATCACCTTAATATTTAATCAATTTTAGTAATTTTCATTTGACTATGTCTGTTTTTTCTATTTGATTTATGCCTTGTCACCAAAATTGGTTATCAGCTAAAAAATACATGCTGCATTTGGTGTCATC